>OX422223.1:65868156-66040656 GCA_949130495.1 Sambucus nigra | reverse complement strand
GAGTTAGAGTTGTTTGTGGCCTGTCTAGGAAGTATATAAGTATTTCTGGATTTCCTAGAATAGTTAAAGTTCTGGTAGGTGGGAGTGTATGTCTTTTCTGGAAACACTCATTAAGAGTATGGCCAAAAATATCACAGTAAGAACAGTACTAATGGGTATAGGACTTGACTTTTTTGCTTAAGTCTTTAAAAATTGGCTTGGATTTATTAGGTATAGTAGTCCAGTTATCATTAGATTTAGGTTTCTGTCTTTGGTCTCTGGCAGAAGGACAAACATATTTAGTTTGACTGTTTGGTTTCAACTATTGATTGTACTGATTATGTGTTGTTTAAGAGACATTGAGACTAGATTCACCTTTTTGAACATTTTGAGAAGTTTGGCCTTATTTTATAAAAGCAACATTTTCACGAGAAACTTTGGTCTTACTTGTATGCACTATTTCTCCAAAACTTAGGCCAGACTTATCTTCAGAGTCAATTTGCTTCCAGTAACAATTTGTTCATAAGATTTGGTTTGTGTTTCAAAGTGTTAACATTTTTTAAACACATTTGAAACCTTTTGTTTGACTCTTCTAGTTCAACAAGGGTTGCCTTGTATTTTTGTTTAAATTCATGGTTCTTTTGAATCAAAGTATTTCTTTTCAAAGTATAGTTCTCAATTTCAATCTCATGAGCAACATATTGGGCAGTATAATCATCAGTGTTCTTCCTAATGGTCTGGTTAAGCAAATCGATATGCCCACTTAAGGTTCTTATCATTTTTTCTAGGCGAGCACTCTTCTTAAACGTTTTAGTGTATAACTCATGTAAATCAGGCAGATCATCATCAGACTCACTATGTGCATCGTGTAAATTGTCGAATATATTTTTTTATAGGTTCTTTACTCACGCACACGTTCAATTCATCATCAACATTATCACTTTGACTCACACTCAATCTTTCAACAGTAATAGGAACAAAATTATCAGCAAGATTATTAACAGCATTAACAGACATATCAAGTTCATGAGCAGGCAAGCATGCATCATCATTATATATTATCTTAGCAAAGAAAGACATGCAGTACTCATTCATTTGGGTTGACTCAGTTTCATCCTCATCAGAATCACTAGAGTCGTCCCATGTCTTACACATATTGGCTTTGTTGTTGTTGTTAAAACTAGTTGGACATTTACTAGCATAGTGACTAAGTTTACCACAACGATGACACTTAACATATTTTATATCAGGTTTAGGTCTGTTGGGGTCATAATTCCTCCTATTGACATAAGTGCGTTTGGTATTGTCTCTGTCATGAGGTCTGTGAGATTGATTACCTTGATAATTAGATTTGCCTTGTTTAGAGGCTGCATCATTTCTGAATTTCAAAATCTTTTTGAAATTCTTACTCATAAGAGCTATTTCATTGTCAAGGTTTTCCAAATCACAGTTTTCAAGACATTCAGTGTCAAAGTCTATAGAGTTCAATTTAGGCACTGGTAATTTAGATAAAAACATAACATTTGAACTAGAGGCTTTATTAGTCTGTCTGGTCAATTATTTTTTAAAGTCTAGTTCTAATTCAATTGTCCTAAGTTTACTGCTGAGTGATTCAGGAGTCATATTAGGGTCATTAATTTCCCCAATATCATATCTCTTGTTGTTAAATTTATAAGGCAATGACCTAAGAATCTTTGACACAATTTCTTTTCTACTGTAGGTTATACCATTTGCATGAAGTTTTGTAAAAACATCAGTTAATTTTATATAGAAATCGTCAAAGGATTCATTGTCATTCGTAATCAGGGTGTTATATTACTGAATAAGCATTTGGGTTTTTCCAGCTTTGACACGTTCATCACCCTCATGAGCAATGACTAAAGTGTCCCATGCCTCTTTAGAAGTAGAACATATGGATATTCTTTTGAATTCATGTTCGTTAATGGACATAAAAATGGCATTCTTTCCTTTGTTATTACCAAGAGACAGTTTTTTCTCTTCCTTAGTAAATTCACTAAGAAGTTTCTTAATCCTTATTGGATCAGTGGCAGAGGTAGGTTTAGTAGGATGTTCAAAATATGTTTCAATCATTTCCTAGACTTCATCACCCAGGGTTCTTTGAATGAAAGCAGTCATTCGTACTTTCCAGTACAAAAAATTGTTTCCATTAACTTCTCAAATTTTTCTTCCATACTCAAAAAATTTTCAGAAAGAAGTTTCAAAAATAATTTCTCAAGTTTTAAGATCACAAAAGGTGTTCCTGCTCTGATTCCAGTTGAAGAAAGGCTTTAATAATAAAAGATTTGTTTACAAGGTTAATAACAGAATGTTATAAATTGTGTAAACTCCGAATAAACTTTTTGGGCAAAACTCTTTTAAAAAAATACAAGATGTGTTATAAAATACTTTATGAATATATGGATTAAATTTGATATTTGATTACCTTACTTTTTAAGTTTTAATAAACATCTACTAAAGTTACCATGTAGTACCAATCACAACAATAGTTAAGAACATTCAAAGAAAAATACACAGGAATTTTAACGTGGTAAAACCCTTAAACAAGGGAAACATACACGGTTCCCTTTACGGAACAAAATAAAAATCCGCTAGAATAAAAATCAAGTTACAACACTTAAGCAAACCACAAAGATCCTAACCTAAGTTTAGAATGTACATACTTGAGATTCTCCACTCCAAAGGGATTCTGAATTGGAACTTGATCTTTTCTTGCTACTTATTTGTCTTTTCCTTGATCTCCTTCTCTTTGAATTCTGATTCCAGCAACTCTTTCAAATTCAAGATTCTCAAACAGAACCACAGTGTCTAAGTATTCGTATGAGATAGTGTTTGTGATTTGCTACTATATGAAAACATGCAACTCACCCTCTCAAGATTTATACAAACTTTCCTAACATATTATAATAATTCTAAAATGAAAGTTATTTTTTGAATCTTAATTTTTCAAGCCAAGACTTCTTGATCTTTTATTTATTCACAGATCTCAAGGATACCTTGCTCAGAAGACGGTTCAAGGTCTTAAACAATTTCAGGGTTTTGAAAATATTTTTGAAATTGTAAACCTTTAATTGAGATCCAAACTAGACTAGAAGTCTACTTTATTAAAACAAATTCGGACTTAACATGCAGAACTGATTCAACAATTTTTGTGATAAAACTTCTTTTTCAGATTTGTACGCTTTAAAACTTTTAGCAAGAGTTCTTTGTGTTCCATTTATTTTTGTACACCAGTATTTCATAAAATATGAAATAAATAAAAATCGAGAAACACACAACTCATTAGATTTGAAAACTATTTTAAAAACTTAAAAGTTTTTATTTCAAAATTTATTGAAATAGAATAGATCTAAAAAGAGAAATAGAAAAATTATGTGATGTTCTCTTTTAGAAAAACTCAGTTTCAATAATGAAACTTAAGTGCCCCTTAGAGATGAGTTCTAAGAGAATCAAAGATGTGAAGAGGTCTTCAAAATGAAAACACAACACCAAGAACACAGAAACTCGATTTTTGTCTCTCGAGGAGTCCAGAATCCGTAGCTGGGAGGATGTAGCCCGTGAATTCATATCGCAGTACAAATATAACAAAGAGCTTAAGGTCACCCGCCGTGATTTAGAGCTACTCAAACAGAACTCTGGGAATCAGTTAGTAACTTCATAGCCTGATGGAGGGAAAAGGCAGCCACTATGACAAATTGACCATCCGAGGAAGAATAAGTCAACATAGTGAAGAAGAACTTCTTACCCCATGTTCGAGCAACCATGGGAGGGCAATACTATCCCTACTTCCGAGATCTCAGAGAAGCAGGAGTATAAATCGAGGAAGGTCTTGCTAAAACAGAGGTTGAGCCAAAGAAAGTGTCCAGACAGTTCATCCCCAGAAAATATGACAAACCTGTCAGTGTTGCAGTCTCAACCATCAACAACATCTCTCAACCAACCACTTTACGGGCACCAGAAAGCCGCCCTGTCCCAGTCCAAAAAGAATACACCGAGCTCCATGCTCCCCTCTCCAAAGTTTATCAAGCCATGTTAAGCCGAAACCTTATCAAGCCCTTGGATCCCCGTTCATTGCCCAATCCACTTCCAAGAAACTTCAAGGAAGATGCCCATTGCGCCTTTCACCAAACCGCTGGTCATACCACCGAATAATGCTTTCACCTTCGAAACGTAATCCAAGGTCTAATTGACCGGGGTACCATTGCCCCACCAGCCAATCCTAAGCCAAACACTACTCACAACCCACTCCCAAATCATATCAATGCTATATTCCTAAAAATGAACCCAGAATTTGATCCCTCAACTCAAATCACACCCATACACTCTCCCAAACCTCTCCAAACTTGACCATATTTTCTCCTACACCCTGTTAGCCTCGTTGATCAGGCACTGTCACTCCTTACCAGAGCATGCATCGCTGTCCGTACCCGTTTTGAAAATGGAGGTACGAAATTACCAGAAGTGTTTAACCAACTCCTAGAGTTCGGGCTGAAACTGCCCTCACAGATGATCATTGATTGCCAGAGGTTCAGCATGCTTTTCTTGGAAGCATGGAAATGGACCCGAGAGTTAAACAGTTGGGTGGTACCCACCGATGAAGTCAGCTTAGATGACGTCGTCCAAATCATGGCAGAATTATTTAGGCAAACCAACGACATTTGCAGTATGATCGAGTTACTTGATACTCTGAAATTATAAGGGCGCCTGGTCCCTTCACCCTTACATATCCCCACAAAATGGGAAGACTTGTATAAAGAAGCCATTGAATTTATGGAATGCATTGACTTTACATGGAAAGACAGAGTTGTTGCCACCGGATGGGGGGAGAATTTGAAGATTCGACTGAAGAACGAGCTTTCGAGAAAACTGTCCCGGTAGTCGACATGTGTGGGATGATATCATTTGAGGAGCTCCTCGAAGAAATAAACAAAGTGGCAGAACAACGCGAGAATGATGAATAAATAGGGTTCATGTTTTTCCCTTCTTCAGTAAATCACATGACTAGATCAAGGAGGCATTACCAGATCCCAAGCTCACTACCATCCAATGATAAGGGGTGCGTTAAAAACCTTCCTATTCTAGAAATGACCCTCGAGGAGAGCAAGATCCTCGATCAACTGAAGAAAACTCAAGCTAACATCGCTCTATGGGGGATTTTCATGTCTTCCCAGTTGCTCATAAATGCTTTGATCAAATTGCTCACTGGGCCCATAGTTCCTCCTTCTACTACACCAGAAGAAGCGGTAAATTTGGTTGGATCCTTAAACTCTACCTGAATGCTATCCTTCTTCGAAGAAGAAATCCCCAGAATTGGGCCAAACCACAATCATGCACTCAACATCTCCATCGAATTATGGGGAAAATCGTACCACTCTCTCTTGTCGATAATGGATCCACCTTGAATGTCTGCCCATTAAGAATCTTTAAATGCTTAGGACTGAAAGAAAGTGACCTCGCTCTAAATTTTGTTGCCGTACGTGCCTACGATAATACCCATCGGGAGGTGATGGAATCCATAAAACTTGTAATAGGGGCTGGCCCTATAAACCCCGTCGTTGAATTCTAAGTTGTTGACATCCCATTTTATTTTAACCTGTTACTCGGACGACCTTGGCTCCACAGTATCAAGGGTGTGTCTTCCTCACTCCATCAAAAATTGAAGTTCTTCGCCGACGGAAGAGTCATCATCATTTTGGGTGACGACAATAATGCCGAGGGTGCAAGCACCAGCAATCCAATCCTTGAGATACAGCACGGGTCAAATGGTATGCTCCTATCAGGATTCTGAGTTGAACCACTCCTACTCCCAGCAGGGGACGATTTCAAGGAAAGGGTTTGTCCTAAATATGACCCTCATGGCAACGTCAATGTGATTCAAATGTTCAGAAACATGCACTTCATGCCTGAACTAGGGCTAGGACAAATACAGCAAGGGATACTTGATCCCATTGAACTGAAAAAAGCTTTCCCCCATGTGGTTTGGGGTATCAACCATCAGAACAAGAGATCAGAATGATCTGCCAGTCTCGACCAAAGAGAAGATTAGACTGTCTCCTAACCATCTCAGGTGACTCCTTGAATGGACGATTCATCAAAGTGGGTGAGGACTTCCCCTTTTGTGACTTTTCATAATCATGGTATGGCCATACAGACAAGAAGATGAAAACCCGTAATGGAGATCTTTTTCCAAGACAACTACCCATGGGTCGAAAGTTCCCAACACCATGTACAATCGTTCATCAAAGATACCGAAGAGACTGAGGAAAGTGACTCCGAAGACTCGTTCAACTTGCAGACACTGGGGTTGACACTCTGCATGGTTCATTCAAGCACTAAATCACTAGATCAATCCCACTTGATTAAAGTTGTTGATACACCTCTCCTCAACTGACATGCTGCGCCAGTTCTACCTGTTGAAATCCCACCTAACCCCAATGTTTACCCCATTTATTCTTTTATTGTCTATTCTTGATCAAATGCCATCGAGACCTCCTTTAATGAGGTTCTCAATGCTGTTTTTCCTATCAATGAAGTAAACAAAGATTTTGAGTATCTTGTTGTGCCTTATATTAATTGTTTAGATTCTAATCAAACTTTTAATGAAGATGATTTTGCAAATGAACAATTCTTAACTGATCTAAATAAGGTTAATAACAAACAATATAATCGCGTTCAAGTTAATGAAGAAGATACTGTTATTATTAACCTCGGTTCTAATAGCCAAATGTGAGAGATTAGAATAGGGGCTACCCTTAACGAGCATGAGCGCACACAACTCGAAGAATTATTGAAGGAATTCGTGGATGTTTTCGCATGGTCTTATGACGATATGACCGACATTAATCTTGAAATTGCTCAGCATAAGATCCCCACTCTTCAAGATTACAAGTCGATTAAACAAAAGCTGAGAAATCTCCTCACCGAATGGTCGCTCAAAGTCAAAAAAGAGGTGGTCAAACAGCTGAACGTGGGTTTTATTCGTGTGATCAAATATCCCACATGGATAGCCAACATAATGCCTGTGCCGAAATTAGGAGGGAAAGTTCGGATGTGCGTAGACTACCGCGAGTTAAACAAAGCCTCTCCAAAGGATGATTACCCGCTACCGAATATCAATATAATCGTGGAAAATACGGCCAGTCATGCTCTCAAGTCATTCGTCGACGGGTTTGTTGGATACAATCAAATCAAAATGCACCCAGATCATCAAGAAAAAGTCATGTTCATCACCCCACGGGGAATCTTTTACTACACTGTTATGCCATTTGGTCTCAAGAATGTTGGGGCTACCTACCAGAGGGCTTCCATGACCATCCTGAACTATCTGATTCACAAAGAAGTCGAGGTCTATGTGGATGATATGATTATCAAATCCAAAACTAAAGAAGGTCATGTTCCCTATCTCCGAAAGTTCTTCAAACGACTGCGAAGATATCAAATCAGACTCAATCCATAGAAATGTGTCTTCGGCGTTACAAAGGGAAAACTCTTGGGATTAATGGTTAGTGAAAAGGGGATAGAAGCAGATCCTGCCAAGCTAAAAGCCATACTTGAGATGCCACCACCCCGAACGGAGAAAGAAGTCCGAGGTTTCCTTGGGAATTGTAATACATCATCCGGTTCATCATCCATCTCACCTCCATCTATGAACCGATTTTCAAACTCCTCCGAAAGGATTCAACCAAAGTTTGAAACGAGCCCTGCCAAGAAGATTTTGACCGAATCAAATAATACCTGACTCAACCTTCGGTACTCATGCCACCATAACCTGGTCTCCCCCTACTCCTATACCTAACCATAACCAACACTGCAGTTGGGGCTTTGTTAGCTCAATACCTTAAAGATTCTCGTAAAGAAAGAGCCATATATTATGCCAGTCGCAAATTGGTCGGGTACGAAGTCAGCTACACTGCTTTGGAAAAAGCATGCTTCGTGCTTATTTGGGTCACCCAAAAGTTACGACACTATATGCTCGCCTTCCCTATTAAGCTTGTATCCCGAATGGACACCATCAAGTACCTTCTTGAGAAACCCTCCTTATCCAGCCGAATGGCTCGATGATTGATGCTCTTAGCCGAGTTTGATATCGTGTACGTTACATAAGAAATCCATGAAAGGAAGAGCCATCTCTGACTACCTCATTAACTACCCCATAGAAGAGGCTGATGACTGGATCCCCGAATTCCCAAATGAAAACATCCTCTACACCGCTCAAGATGACCTTCGATGGCAAATGTTCTTTGATGGCGCTGCTAATAAAAAAAGGATATGGCATTGGGATACTTATGATCTCCCTAGATGACTCCCACACTCCCATCGCCATAAAATTGGATTTCCCCTACACCAATAACATGAATGAATATGAGGCGTGTACAGTAGGCCTCAAATTCGCTCTCAAGAAAGGAATTCAATGCCTAGATGTCTACGGGGATTCTGCCCTCATTAATGGTCAAATGCTCAGAAAATGAAAACTCAAGGATGAAAAACTCCAACCCTTCCATGCCCACTTAGAAGAATTAGCCTCCCATTTCTAAGACATCACCTTCCATTACCTACCTCAAGCAAAGAATAACTTAGACAATGCCCTTGCTACCTTGGCCTCCATAGTCGATATGCCCAAAGCAAATAATAATGGCCCCTTTCCTGGTCCAAAAGCAAGATAAATCAACCCACTGCTACCACATTGAGCTCATCACCAAAGAAGATACCGAGCTAGCCAACTGCTGGTATTATGATATCTGGCACCTCCTCAAGCATGGTAAGTATCCCGAGGGTTCCAACAAGAAAGATCGGGCAACCCTCCGAAGATTGGCCGCCCAATACATCATCTGTCACAAAGCATTGTTCAAGAGAAACTTCGATGGAACCCATCTACACTACATCGCAGGGGCTGACATTGAAGAGGTAATGCAGGGAATCCATAATGGGGTAATGTGGACCCCATATAAATGGTCACATGCTTGCCAAGAAGATCATCTAACAAGGCTACTACTGGACCACCATGATCCAGGATTACACCACCTATGTCCGGAGATGCCTCAAATGCCAACAGTTCTCCAACCTTCAATATCTGCCTCCGTGTGAATTGTACAACACATGAGTTCATCCTGGTTGCCATTAATTACTTCACCAAATGGGTCGAAGCTGAGTCATACGCAGTCCTGAATGTCAAGAAAGTGGCTTAATTCATTAAGAAAAACATCATCTGCTAATATGGAGTCCCGCACGAGCTAGTGTCAAATAATGAGTTGCATTTCAAGGCAGAAGTCACTAAAGTGATCAGCGAGTATGGGATCTAGAGATGCAAATCTTCTCCCTACCGACCTCAAACCAATGGTGCAGCCGAAGCCGCCAACAAGAACCTCAAAGCCATCATCAGCAAGATGACCAAAAGTTGTTGAGATTGGGCCGATCTAATCCTATACGCCCTCTAGGGATACCGAACCTCAATCCTAACCTCTACTGGGGCTACCCCTTACTCTCTAGTCTATGGAATGGAAGCAGTCCTACCTGTGGAGCTGGAAATACCCTCGTTACATGTTATGATTAAAAGCAAGGTCAGTGAGGAAGACTGGCATCAAAGCCGCCTCGACGAGCTGTCACACCTGGACAAAAAGAGACTGAAGGCGTTATATCACATAAAAGGGTACCATCACCGAATAACGCATTCATTCAATAAGAGAGTCAAGGACCACGGTGTCCAAGAAGGGGATTTAGCCCTCAAAGAAATTGCAGAGCCCATCTGGGATTGCAGAGAGAAATTCAAGCCCAATTAGAGTGACCCATACATTGTCAAGAAGATCTTGTTCGACGGTGCTGCTATTATCACCGACTTAGATGGAGAAGAGATGGTTCATCCAGTCAACCTGGACCGTCTCAAGAAATTTTACCCCTAATCCAAAATCTCAGTGCTCTACGACTCTCCTTATCTCCCTTCTATTCTAAAAAAAAGATCTCTTCATTTTCCTCTACCCAGAACTACGTGGGCCTGATCCTCTGCAAAAATCATTCTCAAAAAAATTGAAAATCATCAAAAACCCCTATAGGTATGTAGGCAGCTCATACATCTTACATGAACACGACCCTTTCTTTTTCACAAAAAACTATTCTTTTCTTATCTCCGAGAACGACAGTCCATTGTAACATATATTTGAACAAAAGGATTATGCATGCCTTAGCGATCGTTATAGATAATTCAAAATACAAATTTCATCAAAAGGCACAACTGAATGATCAAAACTTTTTTATTTCATAAATAAGAAATTACAGTGCAATTACATAAAGGAACGGATAACTCCCTCCCCCCTCTACCTTCCTAAAAAGCTAAATAAAAAGCCAAATAAAAAACCAAACTTATTTCTCGGTACAAAATAAACTCTCCAAGAGTCCTACCCACAGCTACCAGAGGAACCCGCTTCATCATCATCATCTACATCTGGGGTCCCCAAGCTTCCCCTACCTAAATGGAGTGCCGTAGACGCTCCATGTACCGATAAGATCTAACCAGCCTTGAAAAAACTACCACACCTCCCTCCATGGTATCAGATAAGACAAGCCACCTTTGTCTAGTCTCCACTTCCAACATCTTGCTAATTACACTTCTCCATAACCACTTCATATAATTCCCAGGGATGTGATAAATTCTCCCAGCAGACTGAGAGGGACGGGTCGATGGACACCGACTCTCCCATAAAGAGACAAGCTGCATGCGCAGACACTCTGTCAAATTTTCTACCGAAAAGAAGTCTAGTGTCTGAGGTGGCACGATCTTCTCCCATCCAAATTGGCACAGAATCCACCAAGGGAAATAAAAAGAGGTATATCTGAGACCAACGAACCGAACATACGGGTATTATCCCAGTTCTAAAATAGGTTGCAGTTGTCCCTACCAAGGTACTGACCAGTACAAATTTAGAGCCCCATGCTCCACGAACCAGTTCCACCAGCTCTCAGTATCCAGGCCCACACTGATGAAATGTCGCGAAAAGAAATTGGGTACAACCGACAAAAGGGTATTTCGGAGGAGTCACCAGGCAAACTCTTTCAGACAACCACATGAACAGCCTCACGGGGCTACCCCTCAGAAAGTCAAAATGACCTTCTTACCAGGCATCTAATCCATTAAAAGTCTCTGCCAGTATCACCGCCGTAGGATTGCGATGGTAAGACATCCATGAAGTAATAGCTGTAAGTATTGGGTCCACCAGCAGCTCCCCGGTCACCAGCAGCAATTTTAAAACCAAGCCTAGAACGACAGCTCCGGCATATCCAGCATCACCAACCTCCTGCAAATGCACAGACCTCAATACTGTCGAAAGAGAAATTATACCTCCAGCCACCAGTGATCTGACCGCCGAGCACGAAACACAAAGAAGCCCTACCAATAACTCCCGAGGAGAATGGGAAAACTCAGGCAGAGCCACAGTAACGCCACGATTTATTCCCAACATGGCAGAAAATTCTTCATAAGTCGAACAGACTTCTTCCAAGCCAAAGCAGAATACATGGTCTTTGAGGTACCAAAATTGTACCGCTGCCATCAGCATGTTCCACTTTATGGGCCGATTACGCCATAAAGAACCTCGATGCATGTTATAAGCATCGTAGTCGATGTTATAGGAGCACATCGCCTCCAAAGTCTCGACATAGTTGGCAAACTCAACACTACTAGGGAGAGCCATCTCACAAAATAAGAAAGTAGGAATGTGAAGGTATGAGTAAAGCACTCCACCCTTACCCCTCTTTTATACTTGAAAACTCCCACAAAAGACATAACCTCTACAGAAATCGAAAGAAATCCTGCCCTTCAAGGTACTAAAGGCTGAAGAGGGTACTAATCAAAGCTTTGAATTAATGGGACTGAACTGACTTGCCGATAGGCAGTACAAGGTGCTTGCTGATCGGTAACCCTCTACTTTTTCAAAATTTTCCTTTTTCCTCTTTTGTCAAAATTCAGAAAACTCAAAATAAATTGATATTCTCAACAGAATTTCAAAAATTCCCTTTTCATCTTTATATAAATCCTCATTATGAATAAAACTTTCTTTTAAAATCCCAAAAATATTTTTTTTACGGTCTCAGCAGCAAAGTAAAAATCACATGTGCATGCATTCATCATTAACAGAAGATAATCAAAAAACTTCTTTGGATTGCATAGATATGTTTCTGTGTTACATCATTTTTATAGGAACATAAAGAAATGAAAAAAAAAACGAGACTCAGCTCGAACCCACATTCTCTCTCTCTCTCACTTGCCCTTTCCCCTCTCTCTCCTAAGAGCTTCCACCCCTGCGACGCGCTCTCTTTCCCCGACGACGAGATGACGCACCACCGCTACCTGAACCAGACTCCTCCCCGGATGAGGTAGACGTCACCAAGCAAGCAGGAACAGGAACTGCATCTCGAATTCGGGCAGTCGTCGAAGATATCCAGTCCCTAATATCCCGCAGCCAAGTGGTGGACACCTGGACGTGCTGCAAAAAAGGAAAAACCAGTATCAAGCAGAAAAGATCAAAAGAAACCAAAGGAGAAGAACAAAAAATATATACCTCAGGACGAAGAACCTCCTATGTCAAGACCAACTCCTCCGGGGCCATCGCATGAGGACGATACGGCATAGGCACCATCACTCCATCAGCCCATCGAATATTGTATAAAGGAGTATGAAGCCGCACAAAAGGAACCTTCGAAGTCACCGCCGCCGCAGATATCAAAGGACCGCCATCGCTGTGGGAGGACCCCACTAGCCGACTCAAACCCGTGGGAGGGAAAGGCAGTGCATCATATATGTTGGGCGCCATCAGCCAGCTCGTCACAAAGTCCATATAATCATATGCCATAGCCGTATCGGTATACAACAGGTAGGACTCGCCAATCATCACCGTGATCCTCTTGCAATAGTAACTCCTGCCTCATAGACATAGGGGGCCTCGCAGGTGGCACCACCACCTCCCCCTCAGCAATCTTCCGGACCACCCTCTCCCCGAGATACCAAGAGTGGATAAACTCGTGCGCCAGCAAACGTCTTATCTGTGCATTCACCCCAGTCAACCTCGTGTCCTAAACGATTATCCCCCAAAGGTAAAAGGTCACCTGAAAAATCCCTAGAAAAATATAAGGAAACATGGAATCAGAGCACACAAAGGTCTTAGACTGAAAAAGAAAGAATCTTACCCTATCACTGGTCAGGCCATTCAAGACCTGACGCACCGCCTCTAGAGAGAGAGACCTCCTCGAGTGCCTATTGGCCTTGCGCCATCGATGCAGCCGGTGAAAGTCCCCAACGGTTTCGTCCTTCAAAGTGATCAGTTAGGTATTACAACCAATCACCTCATAGAACCAAAGATAAAAAAATTCGCAATTAAAAAGAGACGCATAAGGAAAATGCGAATGCATGAAAGGAAAATGCACAAATTAAATGAATACCTCAAGAAGATACATGGCTCCAGTGAAAGACTTCCGGCAACACCGACTGAATGCATCCAAGGAAAAATAAAGTGTCGCTAAAGTCAGGCTCCCCCAATCATATAGAGGGATGTTCGAAAACATCCTCAGATATGGTAAAAATCACAAGTGGACAACGTCATCGCTCGATGCCACCAGAAATCCCCCCAACACTAGAAAAATGAATAACCAGGCCATCTTTCTTACCTACAATCCATCCTCCACATCGATCACCCTACCCAATAAAACATCCTTCAGCAGTGATAGACAGATGGAGTCCCCAGACACTATCCTCCCCACATCACCAAGCACCACGCGCACCGCCTTTGGCCTCGCCCACAAGGAACAATCCACCTTGATCCCCATCGCAATCCAGCCCCAGTAGCTACTGCACATCTATGGCAGTCACAGTCATCTCCCCAAAATCAAAATGAAATGTGTGGGTAGTGTCCCACCACCTCTCCCCCAGAGCGTATAAGACTGTTGTCGAACAAGGCGTCTCATCTAGCACAGACGCCAACCTCCCAAAGCCTGTTGAGGATACCACCCAATGCACCATAGGTGGAAGATGCTCCCAGACATCCTTAAGCCCCGTCGTCCCGCGAGCACGCATATTCGACAGAGAAAAATCAGACTGCCAAAAGAGAAAAACCTTGTCAGAATCCAAGAAAAAAGGAAAACCACAAAAAAAAGAATTCCAAATGTCATTTTATTTACATAACAGCCAGGTTTCACCACCCTCGAAGAACGATGACGCGACGGCTCCCGCAGCAAGGTCAGCTCATCCGCAACCGGCTCAAATGAGTTAAAAGAGTTCTCTCTCCCCAAAGCAAGAGGCGCCATGGCCCTCCAATCCACGTTTGCCCAGTCGTCAATAGACAAACACTCCCTATGTGCTGCAGTGCTCACAAAAGTGGCCATTTTTTAGATTGCGGAATGCTAGGACGATTCGCAGAAGAAAAATGCAGAAAGAGAGAAGGCAAGAAGCTGTGAAAAATGAGGGGAATTCGCCCCCTTTATATAGGATGCCAAGGGTCATGCCGATTGACACTGCACCCCCACCTACCGATTGACACTGCCCTTTTACCTTCTCGAGGTAGCCTAAAAGTCCGTGCCACTTCCGAATGGCACCCTCTACACCATGTCGACCGACACCTCCCTTAAATTTTTGTACAGAAATTCCCCAAAAATACCAAAAAACCCTGAAAAATCCTCAAAAAATTCCTAAAAATCCCGAAAAGGATTTAGAACATTTTCACCAAGAAAATTTTGCACTTCCTCAAGCGAAATCCTTATTTCCCCAGCGGAACTCTCAAAAGATAAGTAAATCTCACCCGACAACGTCCCCAGAGGACCTTTTAAATATCCAAAACTTCTGAATCATCTCCTATTCCCAAAAGGTCTCAAATTTCCCCAAGAAATACGTTCAAACCCTGGACCACCTAATCACTTCCCCAGTGGAATTTATAGCATCAGATTGGCTATTACCCCGGTAAAGTCTCTAAAAGACACAAGGATTTCCCCAACAATCAGCTCCCCATCTCAAATCAAAATCATCAGGTAATTTTCCCGACAGAGTTCCCCAAGAATATCTCAAACTTAAGCCCCGCAGAATTGGCTTCGACCCGCAGAATTGGTCATCTCAACTTAAGCCCGCAGAATTAGCTTCAACCCGCAGAATTGGTCATCTCACCTTAAGCCCACATAATTGGCTTCGACCCACATAATTGGTCACCTCATCCTTAAGCCCGCAGAATTGGCTTCGACCCGCAGAATTGGTCATTTCAAACTTAAGCCCTCAGAATCGGCTTTGACCCGCAGAATTGGTTATTTCAAACTTAAGCTCTCAGATTTGGCTTCGACCCGCAGAATTGGTCATCCCCAACTTAAGCCCGCTGAATTGGCTTCGACCCGTAAAATTAGTCATTTCAAACTTAAGCCCGCAGAATTGGCTTCGACCCACATAATTGGTCATTTCAAACTTAAGCCCGTAGAATTGGCTTCGAACCGCATAATTGGTCATCTCAAACTTAAGCCCATAGAATTGGTCATCTCACCTTAAGCCCGCAAAATTGGCTTCGACTCACAGAATTAGTTATCTCACCTTAAGCCCGCAGAATTGGCTTTGACCCTCATAATTGGTCATCTCACCTTAAGCTCGCAGAATTAGCTTCGACCTGCATAATTTATCATCTCAAGCCCGCAGAATTAGCTTCGACCCTCAGAATCGGTCATCACGACCTAATCCCTCAGAATTGGCTTCGACCCGTAAAATTAGTCTCCCCCATCATTGTTGTAGGTCCTTAAAATTGACCTAAATCTTTGGTCATCACTTCCTTTAAGACCATCCCCAGCATGCCCCTTTAAGCTCGCATAATTGGCTTTGACTCGTAGAATCCATCACCTTCATCTTCAAGCCCTAAGAATTGGCTTCAACCGGCAGAATCGATCATCCTCATCCTTAGGTCCTCAGAATCGACCTTGACCCTTTGGTAATCTCTTTTCAACGGCGTCATGTGGTGTCTATTCGACGACTTTCATTTGTTACAAACTCACCCGTCGAGGGGATCTATAGTCACCCCATTCTAATACCCCCTAACCTCTCCTTAGGTCCCTATCACCTCCAATCATTATTATAAACTTAAGTCATACCCCGGGTACTGACCTAAAGGCCATCGGGCACTCCCAGGCTCCATTTGACCAAAAGTCAAACTCTTTAGCTCGAATGAGACTGAATGAATCTTTGAAGGGCACTGAATCCCCTTTTTAATGGTACATCCCGTGTGCAATTCTAACTTACGGCGCGAACGAATGACCCATTTTCTCTTGAAACTCGATCAGGAGGTCACTGGATGCTCACTGGCTTTGTTTGACCAAAGTCAACTCTTTAGATCAATCGAGAATGAATGAATCTTCAAAGTCCACTAAAACCCCTTTCCAACGGTCCGCTCTTGCACAATTCTGACTTATGGTACGGGTGAATAATTCATTTTACTCTGAAAGGTCACCAAACACTTCAAGGCACCAATTGACCAAAGTTAACTCCCCAAACCAGGTCAAACTCTTTGGAATGTCTAAGTACATCTCCTAACCTTTCCAACGGTCCACCTCGTGCGCGATTCTGACTTACCATACGGACGAACGATCCGTTTGCGTTCGAAGTTTCCCCGTCCAAAGGACTGACGAGCGCTTCCGAGCCATATTTGACCCAAAGTCAACTCCTGAACCTGGGAGAAGTCTAAGAACTCTCGACGGTCTCTCAAATACCTTTCCAACGATTCACCCCATTTGTAATTCGGATCAACGGTTTGCGCTCTACGACCGATTTTTTGAAGGAACCTGAACGAGACTGCCAAATGGCAGGTTCCAAACCCTGCCTATCGGCAGTGTGCCTAAACACACATGCCGATTGGCAGGACTAGGGTTATGTCGATCGGTAATGCCCTGGGCCTATAAAATGGAGGTCCTAACTCATTCCAAAGAAGAGGAAGATCAGAGATCCATCACTCTCAGCAAGCTCAGAAAACCCCTCTCGAAGTCAGCGTGATTTTCACATCCAAATCCCTTTCCAACCTTCCCCTTTCATCGCCTTCTTCATCAAACTTGGTGAATTAAGTACCCTCCATCATCAGCCAAGTGCAAGGGCTATTCTCCAACATCCAAGATCTTCAAGAAGGTCCAACTTTCTCAGCTCTCTCTTTAAATTCTCCTAAATTTGCATCAATTCATTTTATTACTTAGCACTTTTATTCTCTCATCTCACATATCCTAATATACTTTTTATTTAGTATTATTGCACATCTCTTATTTTCTTATAAATAAAACTCAAAAAATAATAAAAAGAGGATTTAATCATAAATTCCAAACGAGAATTCTCACACTCTTCTCACACTTTTCTCACAACTAAAACACTTTTTTACACACACACACACACACATATAAGAGAAGTCCCCGATTGGATTTATGGGATAAATGCCACCCCTCATTTTGCATACGAAGTACATGGACTTTGATACCTCTATAGGTTAAGTAGACGTCTCGGGGTAAAACCCGTGACTCGAGTCCTATTCCTACTTTTGTCTCATTTTCTATTTTTTCTATATGCCTTGAACTCAATCATCTTAAATTCTATATATTTACATATACATATATTTGTTCTTAGTGGCATATTATTCCGTGTGCGTTATCGTTCCGTTATAACGATCAACGCGAGAATAATCGCGTAAATCCTATTTTCTAATATTATTTTGTAGGAACATTCCTATAGATGACTAGCTTTATCTCTTCCATGATACATGTCGACAATTCCTATCTCCACTATGTATACACATGCACACATATCACGGGGAAATGAAGGAAAATAGCAACAACCCATGAGAGACCGTAAGGGCGGAATGGGTGCCTAACACCTTCCCATTTCGTAACTTAGCCTCCGAAACGTTTTCGAATCATTTTGGTTTCGTATGTATCAGTATGTATTTGGATGCTATCCTTCGGGATGGCTCCCTTTTCTTTTGTCTATTTTGAGTAAAATAGACTGGAGACTCCATCTCTCTACATTTTTCACCTCATCAACGACGCCGGCTGAAGCGCTCTCGAGAGGGACGCGCGGGACCAAGGATCCTCTCCCGCCGTGAGGATCGGGGATGGCCACAGGTTATGTGTTACATTTTTCTATGACACATATTTTTACCATACATATGCCCCCACACATGATACTTTACATGCTCCTGGAGAATACATGAGAGAGTTTGCACATTTAGGTGAGCAGGTTAAGTTTTTAGTCAAAACTTCACAAAATATGATAGAGGTTTTTCATAAGTTGGCACCACCTTTGGAAAACCCCTCGGCACCTAACGATTGAGGTTTGACTTGTTTACTAGCATAGGATGTTTTTCATGATAACATTATTTGCCTATTGCTAGTATGTATCATTTTTGTATGTTTTACATTTTTTTGGAAATATTTGGAAAAATACAAAAAGATTTTATTTTGATAAAATTTGTGAGAAAATCCAAAAAGATTTTTTTTTTCACCATTTATGGATGGACACTTAGGATGATCGAGTCACAATATCATTCCATTTTTCATGTGACTATTTGATAGTGTCTTGAGACAACATGTCAATTCATCCATGTGCTTTTAATGTTTGTCATCTTTAAGATGTAATTAAGTGTTACTTCCTACATGTTTAACTCATGATTTCCTTTAGTGCACACGTACACGAATTTGTTTGATTATTGTGCTTGTCTTATCACATGTTAGTTGGGTATTTTCACTTCAATTCTATCTTTAAAACAAACCAAGGGCGATAAAACTTGACAAGAAAGTAGTACATGTAAGATCCGTTTGGCGAGGTTGTGTGCTTTATTTGAAAATGGGGAAGGGCTGCGAAAGGTTCGTTTGGCCTTTGCGAATACTAAGCCACCGTTATATTGGACCTAAAAAATTGAGGAATTTTATTATCTGGGGTCCAAAGAGGTTTAAAAGAGACCGAAAAAATTAAAGGCAAGAAAAGAAAATTCATGCAAATTATGGGCCAATTAGGTTTTTGCACCAATTCTCCAATGTTTGAGAATTTATATTACCTCTAAAAGAAAATATATATGAGGAAGTTTGGATGGAGAATTAAAACAGGGTTGCTCGTCCTTAAATGTCTTGAAAAAGCGCTACATAGTTTTGGACGTTATTGGTGTGGAAATCACTTTGACTTTGATATGTTGATTTGCATAAGAAGACGTCATCTAAATTAAACAATTCTTACACCTAAGGATACTTTTGATGTTCATTCGTTAGGATTACTCATATGCATCGTGCACATATGATTGATTGAGTTGATTTACCTATCGAATGTGTTCACACCCACTCATTCCGTTTCCATGACTTGGTTGTTTGAGTTTAAATCCATGGTATGATTTTTGTATCTTATTTTTGTACGAAAAATTGAAAAATCAAAAATATTCTGTGAATGTTTTTGAGATATCTCTTTGCATGCGCGTAGTTTGATCCATGTTTGCTATACTTTTGTCGTGACACTCCATGTTTTAATTATTTCTTCTTATCTGTCTATTTAGGACATCATAAAAAGGGGGAGAAAGAATTATCGTATTAGGGGGGGGGTTTGCATTATGGGGACATTTGATTTAATATTGATTTATTCTTATATCATTTCAAACTCGATGCATCACGAAGGTTTTTGTTTTATCTCATGTGTGCAGGTACGAAGATTGAAGATCAATATGATGAACCCCCTGATGAGAAAAGCATTGAGAGTTGATGAAGATTTTTAGTTTTGAGATTTATGGGAGGGTAGATTTGTGTAGGCATTTTGGTATTTGATAATTTGGATGTTTTTTATGTATGTTCCGGCATATACATAGGGGGAGATTTGTAAGGACAATTTTTTATTAATGTCCGTCCCAATTAACTATGTCGTATACCGTAACAACCGTCGAATAAGTTCAAGAGCAATCTACATCAAAACAAATCTGAATTTATCAAGGTTCTTCATCAAAAAGACTCCGCGAAGTTTACTTTGGTAGGGTTATATTTTAAATACCTTAACTTTGCACTTAGAGCTTTAGGATATTTTTACAAAATATTTTCTAAGTGTTGAAGCAGATTTTTTCGTCAAAATTTGAGAATGAGTAAATTTTTCTAAGTCCTGTAGCGTAACTCAATTTTGACGCCCAGGTCGTTCAAGAGAGATCCCCATCTCGTTCGAGCAACATGGTGATGTCGCGCGATGTCATTTGAACTACACATGTACTTCGTTCGAGCGACTCAGGCAATGCGATTTTCTATAAATACTCATTAAATGGTTTCATTTTCATTAAGAAGTCCCAGCATTTTGAAAGACAGAAAACTGCGAATCTGCAAAATTCTTTTGACTTCTTCTTTTAGGGTTTAATCCCTTTTTGTTTTCAATTCATAAAAATTCCATATGCTTTGGTGAATTGTTTTGGTGTTCAAGAACACACTTTTCCCTTATTTATTCTTTATGGGGAGAACTCTACAACCAGAGAGCTACATGCTATTGTGGAGGGAGTCTCTATAAAGTTACTCTTGTGGGGAGGATAACCTACACCGTGAAGACTGCGTGTCTATAACTCCTTTTCCTTTTGGTATAGCTATGTGCGAACCATTGTAGATTTCTAGCCGATACTTTGGAGGTTTGACGAAGACCCCGTGCGTTACTCTTGCGGACGAAAGCAAGATGGTATGTAAGTCAATGGTTATGTAAACTTTTCATAGTTCTAGAAATAAAAGGTTTTTCCCTTTGGGGATTTTTTCCTGAAATTTTGTGTCGCATACTATATCTTATTTGGTTTGATACGTAGTTGCATGTTTAGGGGCTAAATTAATTTGGTTTCAAAATAGACTCTAATTAAATAAGGTTTAATTGGAAACTTGCGAATTAATTTAAATCAGTATCATATACCGCATTTATTGGTTTCTCAATCTTACAGGCCCACAGGACACTATACAACTCGTTTATCTAGTTTTCTTTTGAATTTTCTAAGCGCTTCTTTATCCTCTCCATGAGGGTTTTGTTAATGATGTCAGTTTAGCCATTGGCCCGTGGATGACCTAAAGTTTAGTGAAACTTTATGATCTTAGATGTAATGCAATGGGGATCGAACCAATCATTATCAAATTGGGTCCCATGATCAGTGATGAAAGTATTATGTGACTATCCCTGCCCCAAAAATAAAGGGGAGACAAATGCCTATAAGGGACATACAATGATCATCGTCAAATGTGTGAAAGAGTGCAAATGTGTAGAGATTGGAGTCGCCAGCCTATTTTACTTAAAATAAGAAAAGATGTAGCGATCTTCGAAGATATGGAATAAATAAGACTTACTAATACATGTGAAACTAAGAAAATCACGGGCTCGGAGACTATACTATAAAATGGGAAGCTGTTAGGCACTTATTCCTCCCTTTCGGTCTCTCATGAGTAAAAGATGTTCTCCTTTTCCTAAAATGTGTAGTCATGTGTATAATGTGTGAGAGTATGATATACGTGAAAAGTGTGTTTAGCGAAATCATCATATTCGCATCATAAGAAAGACGGGAATGAATCATTCTAACGAGTGAGAAAGTGAAAAAACATAAAAATAGCCAAGATGTGAGAAGTGCACTGAAACTTGATTTCACTATGAAATAGTGAGTATTCATGTTAACATGATTGCTAAAAAGGTGAATAAAGGAATAAACACTACACTATTCTGGCACTTTTGTCATAGTCAATGACACTGACAACAAAAAGTTGTCATGGTCAATGACCATGATAATTTTAGGGGTGATAACGATTCATGTCACGATCAAGGACCATGACAACACCCCTTTGTCACAGTCATTTTTACCCTTTTAATATCATTATTAACTCTAGGTGATCTAAACTTGTCATGGTCAAGGATCGTGACAACAAAAGGCTTATCACGGTCATAGATCATGACAAGCTCTTTAAAATGTATGCCAAGTCGTGCGCACGAGCTTACTTTGTATCCATGTGTACGAAGAAGGGTCATTTGCAAGGTCAAAGTTAATCGTACACACAGGCAGAGGTAGTTTGAAATGTATGTCAGGCCGTGCGCATGGATACAAATTAAAGTAGTGCGTACGAATCTATAATTTTTCCCAGTTTTGTCACCATCCTTGATCGTGACAATAGTGATTTGTCAAGGATCTTGACAACACTAGCCTTGACCATGACAACACTGTAGAAAATGAAAAAAAATATTGTGTAGTAGCTACTTCCTAACAGTAAACCTACTTAAATAAGTCCTTTTTTTCCTTCACATCAAAACATTCAATAATAAAATATGACGTAGTAATGAAATCAAAACAAATAAAAACCAACATCATATATCAAACCCAATTACTATTTCAGGTTAATTACATCAATACATCACAAGTTTAATTAATTCTAATTTGTTTTATCAAATATAACATTCTAAAAAAAACTTGGTATGGCTTGAGAAGAAAAATCAGTCAAACGATGTATGCCCCCAACGTGTCGTCAATAAGTCAGACGCCGGCTTACTCGTCCAACTAAAATACCTCATCCTCTTTCCCCAGCATAATCTTTATGACCTATATCAGAGACCCAAAATCTTATAATGGACGGTTTTGCACCATGTTACTAGGAGTGATGCGCATGTCCTTCATTCCCTAGGTAATTAGGGCACCCCACGCATGTCAAGCATATATACTCTCTCCCCAACTGGCTCAAATGGAGTAAGGATAATTGAGTTTGGGGTAGAGTATATGTCGTACGGGGATGACGAATTCTCCAGAGTCGGTGAAGGGGATGGAGTAGAGGTCCCTCAACTAACCTTCTCCTTACCATTTACCTTATCCTTCGCCTTGACCTTCCTTTTATCCATGATGGAGAATTTGTCCCAATCGAACATGTGGTTCATGGTTTGTTGGAGACTTTCAAATTTTGAGTCCATATTTAATTTGTACATCTAGAATTTAAAGGATAACCAATATTACTACAAGCCATACCCATCAACTTTGACTTTACTATCTGAGAGTTGACACCCTGAGTACGGCCTTTTCTATTTTAGCCCTGCACTTGGATCAATGCATTTATACTCATAGATGCCTTATCGGTATCACTTTGGGTGTTGTGCACCGTTTTTAGTCTCTCCTGAAACAATATAAAAACACGTTATTAACTTTGAAAAAGAATATTACTAAACATCCAAAATTAAAAATATAATTTCAATTATAACTTATGATGGTCTCGATGACCTCGGGATTATCAGGCTCACCCTTCTTCGTCTGAATCTTTATATATGAGTTGATCCAATGTGGCTTTTCCTCCAGGCCACTCCCAAACTCTTGCAAAATGTGACCAAATTAGAGAAAAGTGCGACCAAATTACAGTAATTTACTTACTACTAAACAAAATATGATTTAAATCAATTTACTTCCCATTCGTTACTCCACCTCCACCTTCATTGATCGATTAATCCTCCTCGAGCCACGGGAGAACAACCACCTCTCAGACATCTCATTATCCATAAACCTCTACCAGTTGACTTGCGTGATTAGCTCCTTCTTCGGGATAATGCCCCTATGTGGAAGCATAGACTCTCGATCATTCCCGAAATAATGGTGATGCATTTTCTTCTTCCATATTTTCCATTGCATGTCTACACCGGCTAATACATTGTCCCGCACTTCTAAGGGCAAGTTGAATTGTTGGTGTCCAACAAACCTATAATATATAAAAGTTAGTGAATTAAAATTTAAAAACATAATAATAAATTATTATATGAAAGTCAAATATCTAATATAAATATTAAGATTTTCATACCTCTAAGGTCCCCCAAACGACCATCTTCAGCGCCACGGGCAAGATCCTCCAATCTTCAAACCCGCGACCAATTACTAGTTTCACCAACTCTAATGCCTTCATATTTAGATTAGTCTTGTATTCAACTATGATCCCAAATTTTATGAATTCGGGTAGATTAATATAAATGATTCCTCATCACCCTTTTTTTCCAGGGTCTGATGGCCTGATGAAGTTATTATATTCTGCAAAAAAAAAAAAATAGGCTTTAGTAGCATAATGTATAACATAAATCAAATGGAAATGCTCAAGTTCAGGATATACAAATTTTAGTAACACAAAACAATTACACCCAATTGTTTTCATTAGTGAATCAAACGAAAATACTCAATCGAGATATAAGAATATAATTGAAATACTCACATGACTGTTTTAATACAACAACCAACATTAGAGTTAATGAATAATAAATTAATGTTTGAGATTATTTTAAGCTACATATTACAAATTACAAATTATAAATTGGAATCTTCAATACATTTTATAACCCAAATAACTCTACTCATATAAAGTATTTAGAAATTGTTTAAGTTCAGGTTGTCATCCAAAATGGATTGATATTCAGTAGGGGCAATTGGGTCATCCACGCTACTGGTTAGATGTTTTGGTGTGTGTAAGATAATTGACCATGGTTCATTGTTAATATACTCTGACTAAAACACTTTTTTGACCTTTTCTTGTGCATAAACAAACGGCTTATCATTCATATGCTCCTTGCTCTTCATCTTAGACAAATCTACCATTATCAAATTGGTACCCAAATTGACTTTGCATGAATTTTTGTCCTCAAACACATCCTATTTGAAATATATATAGTGCAATTCAAAATATTTTTAATGACACCATAGTAAGTCATTTCTGCTTTAATGAGGTTTTTGTTTTTGGCACTCGACCTAAAATATGTATAATCCTTATATGAAATATCGTATTTTGATCATACAACCTCAACGAGAATACATAACCATTCAATTGATATGTTTTATAATCGTGTGACATGACATTGGGTTCAGTGGGGAGACGAGCAAGACTTGGCGTGGCATCACCCATCTTCAGAAACTGAAATTATGGATTACATAAGTTAATGTGATAAGTTTTAAAGCTTGAAATTATTGATCATATAATAAGGAACTTTTAACCTAATAATTACCTCATGTGACACCCAAAGTCTAAATTCACTATCTGAATGTGAAATTATCCTTCGTTGTTTGTTGTGCTCGGACTCGTTACATTTTCTACATTGAATGAAATTTTTTATAAAGAAGGTGAACAAGTATATATGATAACAACATGAAGTAAAATTACAATATGAAATTACTCTCTCCAATCTTCAACATCTTCATGGGTTTCGAATATATAACGAGTCACTTTATCATATTATAAACATGTTAGTTTAACTCCTTTACCCATGACTTGGCAACCCTCATCAGTGAACTTATCTCCATCATATATAATATTAGGGTCGGGCATATATTCCCTAGTGAACACAAATGCCTCCACAATAATGTATTCCTGTGCGATGGATCCTTCAATTCTCCTCATATTCATAACATACTCTTTGAAAAGTTTCATCAACCTTTCAAATGGGTACATCCATCGATATCTTACTAGACTGCAAAGAAGCGCCTCATCTATGTCGAAGAATACCGGGGGGGAGTACTTCTCCAAACATAAGTTTATTCACTTAGCGTTACTTTTTCATCCACGATGTGCTTTCGATTGAATACTTTTGCGTTAAAAGTATTGAAGCAAAGGATAATATGTATAATGGCCCTCTGTAAACCCTTATGCTTAGAGAAATAGTCCTTAAATAATAAAAGGACCAATTGCACGATCACACGCCAATCATGAGACTTGAACTTTTGTAGATCTTATGTGTCATAACTAATAATCCTCTACAAATTTGATAAAAAAAATTAGAGGGAACTTTCAAATTATGCAATGTGTCTAAAATCACCTTTCTTTCTTCGCTTGACAAAAACATATGCCCCAGGGGTGATTATATTCCTCTTGTTACTGTCTTCTTTCAATCATAATTCCAACATAATTTTCAACACTTTAAGATCACATAATGCCTTTTCTTTATCCTTCGAATGACTTCCACCTAGACATATGCTCACAAGATGTTCGATGATGTTATTTTCGGTATGCATGATATCTAATACATGGCACATAGGGTTACCCTTCCAATATGACAAGTCAAATAATATTGACCTCCTAGACCAGGCCTTCCCCTTCTCGGCTTCATTATCAATAGGCGTCTTTTTATGCTTGATATTATTAAATCTAGGATTCTTCCCTGGCATATTAGAACCATATTTGGAAGACCTCCTTTGAATTTCTGAACTTGAAAGATTTCTCGGGTGTAGGCTTTGTTCGAACCCACCTGATAAAAAAATAGAAGCTTTATCAAATCTAAACTTGTGATCGGGAGGCAAGAATCTCCTCTGAGAATGATATATAATTTTGTCGCTATCCTTGAGATTTTAAGATCCAATTTCCTCTCCATAAATGGGAAACCCAAAGTAATCGTGAACATTACAAACTGATGAAGTAATACAAGTTGGGAAATCATGAATTATCCAGATCAATATAGCTTTTAACGTGAACTCTTCCTATTTTATAGAGTCAAATTCTTTTACACCTACTACCCATAACTCATTCAACTTTTCTACCAACAGCGCCAAGTGGACATCAATGGCATCACCTGGTGCCTTCATCTTAGGTATTAACAAAGATAATATCAAGAATTATGGTCTCATGCACAATGAAGGAGGGGGATTCAGAGGTGGTAAGATCACCGACCATACACTTTGATTGGTTCTTAGATTGCCAAATGGATTGAGTCCATCTTTGATATAACTAGAAAAATTTTACACTGTTCATTGGCAATAATTGGTAATTCAAATTTATGTTTTTCCAAAATGGTTTGGTGCATAGGATGATGCATGATATTATCCCCTACTTCTGCCCTAGTGTTCTAATCCATTATCTTATTTATCCATGGTATTGTGAAGAACCTCTTCCATCTGTGACCAATGGGGAAATATTTCAATATATTTTGAGGAACTTTTAAAACTACGCCTCTCTTATCATTAGAACCGTGATCTAGCACATATCTAGGTTCCTCACATACCATATAATGATCAAAATTTTCTTATTCCTTTCGGTATAGTATGTAATCATACTTGTAAGCATGAATTAATTTATACTTTATTCCCAAACCTTTCATACTCGTATAGTTACTTAGAAGCACATTTTCTTTGGGGAGAAAACTCTTCACCCATTTCAGAATTCTAGTTACTCTATTACCAGACAAACCAAAACTTCTCTTCAAACTATGTGAACCGACTATGGCATGCAAAGTTGTTTGATCTTTATCGCAATTACGGTATAAAAGTTGGGTTGGTTTAACTTTCAAACTTTGTTAGTCATCATCAAGGTTTATCCTAACACCATCATGAGCACTATAATCGCCACCACAAGATTCATTATATTCCCTATAAAAATCCTCATTTTCTTCCACCATATGAACTCTGTAAGCATCGTCTATTATAACATTTAACATAGTATGCTCTACGGGGGGATCCTTCTATCCTTCCATCGTTGTCGTACTTAACGGTTCTAGTGGAGGTTATTCGGGGACAAAGGGAGAATGTATTTATCTATGAAAACCCCATACCAGGTAATCATCTTGCGTAACCCCATCTAAGAAGATGTAATTTAACTATTTTCTACTCAAACATTTTCCCATTTCTACAACGTGCGCAATGACAAGAGAACTCTTCATCATTGACACACCTCTTTGCGAATTTTACAAACTCTTTAGCACCTCTATGGTACACATTCCTGAGTTTATTTCTCTCACCCATACACACTTTGTATAAAGGATACCCAATTACAACTTGTAGGGATCGTTTCCTACTATGTGTGAACAAAATGGGTGTTTCTACCAGTTAGTTTATGCCCGTGGGTAGTTTTTCATTAGTTAACACTAACAATGTTGAAACACTATCTCTTGAAACCCTAAATCATGGATACATATCGAATTGGTTTAAATTATACATTATAACCCAATCGAATCAAATTTTCAAAATCTAGATTGAAACCTTAAGTCATGTATACATACCAAATTGGTTTTAATTATACTTGATAACTTAATCGAATCCAATTTTCAAAACCTAGGTTAAAACTCTAAGTGACATGTACATACCAAATTGATTTTAATTATACTTTATAAACTAACTTAATATAATTTTCAAAACTTTGGTAAAAAATCTAAGCGGCGTATACATACCAAATTTGAAATTATGGTAGAACGTGCGTTGTGTTATTGATTACACTACACCAAAACTGCCCACTTGTCAAGGTCTAAAACCGTGACAAGTCGAAGTTGTCAAGGTCTAAGACAGTGACAAATCTGTGACAAATGTAAAACTTGTCACGGTCAAAGTCCGTGACAAATAAAAATTGTCACGGACTTTGACTCTGGCAAGTCCGTGACAATTTTTCTTTGTCACGATCAAAATCCATTACAATTCTGGGTAGATTAAAAAAACTGCTAGGCAGTATGGCCACTGCCACTGCCCAGCAGTATATTTGTACCTGTTATAGCAAACTTTTACCTGTCCAAATAACATATATATCAAGAAACCAAACAAAAATCTAAATATCCATAACTAATTACAAATATCCATAACCCACATGTAAATACCAATAACCTAATCCAAATATCGATATTGAAACCAACATGTACCAAATAAAAAAATTACAAATAATATCCAATATCCAAATAAAATAATAAACAAATAATGTCAAAGAGTAGGGTCAAGAATAGATTGGAGGAGGAAGTAAGGCCACAGGACATATGCATTGAGACACCCATAAATTCATCAAACGCCGCATTATTCTTGCAACCACAAAGGTGAGTTCTCCTTTCCGATCAAAATATGTGTGACTAGCACCTTGGCCTTAATGTCGTGCAGGGGAAGTCCATGAACCACCATACCCGAGAGGGTGCTAGGGTTCCTCAACACCCTCTCTATCGAATACCCACCAAATATGTCCATTACAAATACGCTCGGCCAATTGATTGTTGACATCGGCCGTTCGACGGGGGCTAAGATGGAAAATGACTCATATAAGGACGGCGAGTCTGTGCATGTCGGTAATGAAGTAGTGACATCCTCTTCTACCTCCTTCCCCTTCCCCTTCCCCTTCCCCTTCCCCTTATCGGAGGTTCCCTCATCAAAGGAGGACCCCCACTGACGCTTCATAAAGGTGTACATATCTAGTACCGTCACCTCTAATCGTAATAGCTTATCGTAATGGGTGTTCACCTTATGAGCCAACCCGATGTTGCTCGTCTCCATCTCGATGATCCTAGACTTCCCCATCCGAGATCTCACCCCCTAGTCCTCCCCTTGTAATTCATCCCTAGCACTTAGTTGAGTGCGTCCGTATCCAAATATGCTTTATCGACATCAAACTGCTTTTCATGCACTTCCTTAAGCTTTGCCTGAAATGACAAAAAGTACACGACTAGTTAATTAAGTAAATAAAAAAATTATAACGTAATTAAAAAAATTAAACAATTATAACTTACAATCGTGGTTGCGACGCTTGGGTACACCTCTTTGTCCTTGCCCTTCTTTGTCCAAATTTATCTGTAGGCATCGAGCCTATGTGTCTTACCCCTAGGGCCACTCCCCGTCTCCTGAAATAAAATCATGCAGAATTAGTAAGTAAAGAAAAGTAATGCTAAATTAAAATAACATAAAAATAAAATTAAAGAAAAATAAAACTTACCATCTTATGCTCCACCTCGGCGTAAGACGTCCGCCCGGAGCAGTGTACGTCCACCTTTTTCGCCCAGTTTTCCCTCCCTGATTGACGGGATGCCAATTTCCAATCAGAGATCTCATTGTCTATAAACTGCTGCCACTGTGCCAATGAGATCGACTCCTTCAACGGGATGGTTTCATGCACACTCATAATGGACTCCCAGGTCTTCCCAAAGTTCCATGCCCACGTGTTTTTCTTCCACATCTTGTACTGCTCCCTCAACTGTTCCAACGTGGAGTCACGAACATGTGGGGGAAGATAGAATTGACCCTATCAAATAAATACAAACCAAATAGAAAGTAAGTATTAATTGTATTTAAATATAAATACACTACCTGTAGTGCCCCTAGATGACCGGCCCTCCAATCAGTGTACCCCGGGCCGATGATCACCTTCAATAACTCCAGGGATCTAACTAATAATGACATCTTATTCTCGACAACGGATCCCAATTTATCCCATTTTGGTGGCTAAGGAGCCCTCATCGCCTCCACTACAGCGTTGACCCGCTGAAGACATTTTCTGCAAAAATCATTGTTACTAGTACAAACCAGTATATGAGAAAATGATCAAATCCCAATGAATTAGATAATAACAAATTAACATATTCACTAACGATAAAACCAATTTTTATTCAAATCCGATAATAACAAAGCACTAGAAGAATACAAGTTAATGACATTATAAATCTAAATATTATTTCAACATCGGGTCATGTCATGGACTTTGAATTAATGCTTAAATTGATTAAAATCCAAATTAACATATTCACCAACCATAAAATCAATTTTGATTCAAATCCGATAATATTAAAGCACTAGAAGAATACAAGTTAACGGCATTACAAATCTAAATATTATTTCAATATCGGGTCATGTCGTGGACTTTGAATTGATTCAAGCAGTAAACTGGCTAATTATTAAAAGAACTAGAAGAATACACCGACTGGTTATTACAAAAAGTAAAATAACCAAGTACAAATGAAGCACTAGAATAATACACCCACTGGTCATTACAAATACTTATTACAAATCTAAAAATTATTTTCACTTCGGGTTATCATAAAAATGGATTGATATTCGATAGGAACATCCAAGTTATCCACACTACTGTTTAGATGCTTTGGCACGTGTAGGACGATTACATTTCGTTGTTGATATACTCTGAGTAAAAAACTTGCTTGACCTTTTGAAAAGCACAAACAAACGTCTCATCGCTCACGTGTTCATTGCTCTTCAACTTGGACAAGTCAACCATGATCAAATTGGTGCCAGGATCAACTTTGCAAGCATTTTTATCCTCAGCTCTTACCTAATCACAGTAAAACATAACCTCTTTGAAGCATAAATAGTTCAATTCAAATATATTTTGAATTACACCATAGTAAGTCATGTCAGCTTCAACGAGGTTTTCATCTTTCATGCTCGTTAAAAAATAAGTGAGAGCATTGTATGAAATGCCCGAGTTCTGTACATTTGTATTTTCCTCGTAACCCCATGCACCGAATATATAACCGTCCAATCGATACTTTTTGTACTCTTGTGCCATGAACAAGGGTCCAGTGGCTAAACGAGCAAGACTTGATGTCGCATCACCCATCTTTAAGAGCTGAGAATATAGATAAATTAATTAGGTTAGTTATAAAGATTTCTTTTAATGTGACATTTAATAATAGCAATTCTCATTACAATTACCTTGTGTGACAACCACATCCTAAATTTGTTATCTGATTGTGCAATTGTTTTTCATCTTTTATTGTTCCCACACGCTTCATATTTTCTGCATTAATCGTGATGAACGAATTACAAAATTAATCGTGTATAAAAATTAAAATAATATAAAAGCTTAAATAATATAAAATTCTTTTCCCATTCTTCGACATCTTCATGTGTGTCAAATAGATAACGAGCCACTTGTTCATGTTGTAAACTCGTTAATTTCACTCGTCTACCCATCACATGACCACCCTCATTGACTAACTCATCATTGTCATCCACGCTGCTTGGGTCAGGCATACATTCCCGAGGGTATATTGATGACTCCACGGTGATGTATTCCTCTGCAATTGATCCTTTAATGTATCATGTATTCTTGACGTAATCTTTGAAAACTTTCATCAATCTTTTAAACAGATACATCCACCAATATTTATCTGGGCCGCAAAGAAGTGTCTCGTTGCATAGGTGTACCAACATGTGAATACTTACACAAATCGCTTCGGCCACCTCTAATTTTATGGCCACTATGTGATCTCAATTTACTACCTTCTCACATAAAAGTGAGAAACGGATACTAATTTGTAAAATAGCCCTCCACAAATCCTTGTGCTTGAAGAAACATTTCTTAAACAATAGAGGAACCAATTGCATGATCACATGCCAATCGTGGGACTTACTCTTATGTAAATTATGGGTAACATAATTCACAATCCTTTGCAATTTGGATAAAAAATTAGATGGAAACTTCAAATTATATATTGTGTCTAAAAGCACCTTCCTTTCCTCACTCGTCAAAGTGAACGCACTAGGGGGAATTATTATCCTTCCCCTACTATCTTCTTTCAACCATAGTTGTGGCTTAAGTTTCAACGATTTAAGGTCTTTTGTGTATTTTCTCTATCCTTCGAATGACTCCTCCCAAGGCATGTGCCCATAATATGTTCAGTGATGTTCTTCTCTGTGTGCATCACATCCAATACTTGGCACACTAGGTTATTCTTCTAATAAGTCAAGTCAAATAAAATTGACCTCTTAGACCATGCCTTTCTTGTCTCAGTTTCATTCCTAGTTGGGGTTTTTTATGCTTCCATTCTTAAATTTAGGATTCTTACCTGGCATATTAGGGCCATAATCAGAAGATTTACTTTCAATTTCTGAACCTAAAAATTTTCTCGGAGGTAGCCTTTGTTCAATCCCGCCTGGTAAAAAATTTGGACCTTTTTCAAATCTAAAACTATAAGCGAGGGGTAAAAACCTCTTATGGCAATGGTATACATTTTTTGAGCTAGCGGGGAGAGAATGAGATTCAATCTCCTCTCCCCAAATAGGAGACCCCAAATAACCATGTACTACACAACCGAATAATGTCCCATAAGATGGAAAATCATAAATTTCCCACATCAACATAACTTTAACCGTAAACTCTTCTTTTCTAAAAGAGTCAAATGCTTGCACACCCTCTTCCCATAACTCATTTAATTCTTCTACCAAAGGAGCCAGGTAGACATTGATGTCCTCACTTGGTGCCTTTGGCCCAGGAATTAATAAAAACAACATTAAAAATTCAGGTCTCATACACTGTGAAGGAGGGAGGTTGAGTAGGGCTATGATCACTGGCCTTACACTCTGATTGGTGCTTAGATTTCCAAATGGATTGAAGCCATCTGTTGATATTGCCAAACGAATGTTACGTTATTCTCGAGAAAAATCGGGATACTCATAACTCATCCTGTTCCAAGCTATATAATCAATAGGATGACACATGAGATTGTCCCCTTCTTCTGTCCTAGCATGCCAAGTCATTGCCTCCGCTATCCATGGTACTGTGAAATACCACTTTAATCTAGGCCCAACGAAAAAATATTTCAACACTTTTTGAGGCACTTTTGAGCTTGTACCTTCCTTGCCAGTAGATTTGGCATATCTAGTGTAAGGGCAAATTTCTAATTGAGTCAATTTATAGTATTGGATTAATTTCGGACAAAAACCTTTTGAGTCATAGGATAGAATTGTGTACCCATCAAGCCTGTGACGTTTGAAGAGTTGAAGACATAGCGGCCTAGAGAATGAAGTTTACATCCTTATCGGTGTTCGTGCCATGTATATACCTTATCAACATTTTGCATTTCCAAGATCTCTAAAAGGTATGAATGCATTTTATATGTGTAAAGTCATGGATATATTTTTTTGGGTGTTATTTTTATAAAAATATTTTTAACATCTTTTATTTTATCTCTAGAAATTTATTTTGGGTGTTAGTATTTTTGTTAACTTTTTTTGAATTCATACTATCTAAAGATTTTGTTCTCAGACACCTTTTCGTAGAAAAAATCATAACTAATTAAAAACAATCAGAAAAAAACGAACCTAGTGGCCACGCGTTCGTATCGAAATTATCTAGAATCAAGGCCTGAAATCTCATTAGAAAAGTCGTTCGAACGACCTGGTTCGAACGAACTTCGAACGAGATTTCAGAATTTGTTTTCTATTTTCTCGTTAGAAGTTTCGTTCGAATGAACTTCGAACGAGATTTCAGTTTCGAGCAGTTTTTGGCAGTTTTCCTAAAAACTTCCCACTATCCCACTTCTTTCTTACCAACTTTTTAGAGTATGGGAATACAATTTTTCAACGGACTTTCGGGTAATTTCAAAAAGCTTTTGAGAGAAAAATACCTTCTCCAAAAAGTCCCACATATTTGTGTTCCCAATCTTCATAGTTTAATTCTTACAAAATACAAATGTGAACACATATGTTTGTTTAAATCCAAGTTTCATATATATATATATATATATATATATATATATATATATATATATATATATATATATATATATATATATATATATATTTCTTGGAGTTTGTTTGGCACCGATTTTATTCTCATCCCTCAAAGGAGAAAGTTTGGGGTCCTTCTCTTACCAAAAAGGAGATTGTTTTTGCTGTGGAATACTCGTACAATGAAAGACATTATGTGAGGGTTTACGGTAGTTGTGCCCCATTGGAGGATTCCAAGATTTCGGTGGACTCCGAAGTTATCTGCTAGGCGGAGGTGTGTACAAGAAGAAGCGTCGGGGCTTGAAGTAGTCGAGTCGAGTGTTGTAAGTCTTTTTTCTTGTATTTGTAAATCCATACTTAATGGACTTGTAGGGAGGGCCATCCGAGGTTTTTCCCATTTAGGTTTCCTCGTACATTACGGCGTAGTGTGATTGTTTATTTTATCTTGAAAATAACTTAGATGCATGCTTAGGTTACTCAAGATAAAAATTGATTTAAATCACAACTATGGTTTAATTGGTGTTAGTTTAAATATTGGGTAAGTTTTAAGTTAATTTAACTCAAGTCAACATAAATTTAATTTGAAATTATTCATGCGTAGTCTACCATGAATTAGAATTAATATTTTGTTTAAGTGGAAATTAAAAAAAATGTTGGTGTAGTTTAAATTTCACTTTGTGTTCTAATTTTTTGGAAAAATTAAAATTTGTCTGGAACTTAATTTCTTTATCTTAAAGAAAAATTTAATTTGGTATATATTTGAACCGTCACCCGTTTAGTCTTAAAATTTGGGGGCTTAGTTTCTGACATCTAGGTTCATCGCGTACCGGACACCGATAGAGATTTTCATACTACTTTCGGTATAGTATGTAGTCATACACACAAGCATGAATTGATTTATAATTCTGTGACAACCCGCTTAGAATAATAATGGGTGGCCAGCCCTATACTAAAATAATCAGGAATCTCAAGTGGATCATTCTCAGCATCTACTGACGAGACTAATATAGACATGGCTAACTACCCATTACTACAAAAAGAGGGTGCCAAAAAAAATTAAAACATTTGTATAACAAACTATGCAACAACTAACCAACGACATAATGGTTACTGGATATGATAAGAGACACACATACTCAAATGATATAAAAGAGATTAATACAAGAGTACAACAAAATGTACAAGATAAAATACCCGAATATTCTATCGGGTCACAATAAATACAATAATCTGAGAAGGAAAATATAAATGTTCTACTCTACAACACTTGGGTATAAACCCGATACACTGACTGAATCCTGATCTAGATGCACAAAAGATAGGAATCGACTACATCAAAATACCACATCAGTCCGCTACTGCCACAGATCCACGAGTACACTGGATGGATAACATCAATGGCGTCCTTGCGGAGGAACACCTAGAATAATACAATATATATACATAGCAAGAGAAAATATAAACGGGTTAGAGCCCGAGGTGTGAAAACATTTTTAACAAGTGCATTAAAATGCATAATAATTATAAACGCACTATAACATGATTAAAGTGGAGTCGCACTCTCCATAAAATTCAACTCACCTCTCAACTAAAGCGCGCAACTAAACGTATGCACATGATCTCCAAATAATTGCCCAAATCTATCTAGGGGCAAAGTACTCTAACTCACACCCAAAATTTATGCTCAATTAAAATCATCTAAATCATATCTCTCAAGTTCTACTATTTCCAATCTCAAATATTCGCCCACTTTCTAAACATATAAAATATACATAAACATTCTCTTTTACTAGAATTTCTCATATTCTAGTTATTGACATAAATATATATATATATATATATATATATATATATATATATGAGTTATTAACATCTAAGTGCTAGGGACTAAACTTCTCCCAATTCCCAATACTGCACCGTGTTACGTGTGTGGGATGTCTTGCAAGTGAAATCCAAACAAGGAACCCCCCGATACACTACTCCTTGACAGTGTTGATTATCGAGATTCATTATGCCCTCAATGCATGACGCATATAACCCCAAATTCTTATATAATATAAATAATTAATTAATCTCAACTCTCAACAGTGCACGGCGTTTCATGCGTGGGACGTCTCACAAGCGAAATCCAAACAAGGAACCCCCCGATACACTACTCCTTGACACTGTCGATTGTCGAGATATACTAATATATAATTATGAGTACTAAGGACTAACTTCTCCCCACTCCCAACATTGTACTGCGTTTCGTGCGTGGGACGTCTCATAAGCGAAATCCAAATAAGGAACCCCTCGATACACTACTCCTTGACAATGTTAGTCGTTGAGGTCCATTATACACTCAATACCCAAAGTACTATATACTCATTTTGATATATATACGCTTCATTTTCACTTTAATATTTTCATCACAAATTAGTCCGGATAAAATCTCCCGGAATGAGATTCAATCAATCTTTTTATATCTCTTTACTCTAGAGATAAATATGATATCACATAATCATATAAAAATAATATACTATTCACACAAGCATAATAATAACCATCCCAACGAGCTATAACTCAAGGATGTAGGTTCTCAATGCTATCATCTACCAGGGAATCACTCACATATCATCCTGGGTACCAACGGTCGGAATCTCACACCGCCTTGGCAAAAACCATATCACAACGTACGGGAAGCGATCATAGTTCCTCCACGAAAATGAGACGAAACATACCCGCCACATCTCACCCCTAATAAAAATCACACATTAATAATGAACGCCATGACCGACGGACTATACGCTCCCTGCTCCTCAAGCCAGGGGCCTAACCCACATCGCTCAACTTCCCATGATAGCATAGAGGGTGTATGCTTATATATATATATATATATATATCATACACATTGGATATACATATATCATCACATCATATAAATGTATACCATCACACAAGGTATATATATCACACTATATAATTATACATACTCTTATTACGCTCTTAGGCGTAAATGAAATAATTTCATTTATTAGTATATTTCACCCTCGATTACTATTCGTCAATAACTCACATAACTTCCCCACTTTGTATACACTATACGATTTCTCACTTGAAGGTCACCCGTCACTTCTATTTTGATTAATCTCCCAATTTAATTTACGTTGAGGATATTCTCTATATCCGTATGCACATCGATCAACATTTATTACTCCTCAATTATTAACCTCAGCACTAAGAGGATTTCCAACCAAATCAATACGATAATTTAAATTCTTACTATCTCTAAATTAATCACTAAAACTCCAACATTTTCATCCAATCATCTATTAATTTTGCTCTCACTTCCTTGATGAGAGAGAGATATTGCACAATCAATTTCATTTATTAAATAACCCCAAATATCATCTCACTCTTCTAAAGTCATTAGTCCCCTTATAAAATCACTTAATCCTCTATGATACAATAATTAGGAAGGTTCATAAATATAAACCCAAAGGGAAAAGGGGATAAACTAAAATTACCAAACTTGAGCCAAATACAAAGGCCCGGTCGACCGGTGCCCCAACCGCGGTCGACCGTGGTTTGTAATTATGCCTATAAGCGAAGACAGTATGCCTCTCATTTGAGGCGCGGTCGACCAGCCCTACCAGTTATCTCGGCCAAACTCCATTTTTAAGTAACTCCAACCTTTCTTAAACCTCAAAATACTTACTTCAAACCCCAAATCTTCAATCGAAACACATTCATAGCATTAATACACCTCAAATATGTAGACCTAACTAATTTACAACATTAATTCCATCATATACTCATCAAATGTAAGATTTAACCCAAAATCTAGGTTTTAACATATTTATCCAAAATTTTAAAAATTTATCTTCAAATCATGAAATAAATGATTCATAACAATTATTTAGTAAGTTTAATCACTTGCCTCAAAGTTCCAGAGTCTGATTCGCCCTCGAAATCATGGATTTGCCGGAATTCCCAAGCTTTTCTTCTCTTTTCTCTCTTCCTTTCTTCTTATTTTCTTCTTATCTCTTTCTCTCTTTCTTTCTAGGGCTTTCTCTTAATCTCAAATGAGATTTGTTTCTCCCGTAGGCTTAATAAGCCTTATCTCCCAAAATACCCAACTTTAAATGATAATACACACTTTAAATGACTCGGTTACTTTAATTCGAGCCAAACGAACTTAAAATATTTTGGAACCCAAACAAGGCCCAAGTACAATTATTTTAACTATCTCGACCCTTCCGGAATCAACCGCACACTCAGAATCGCCATTCGAATTACTTTCTAACATCTTCAAATTTTGACCTCAATTGCCAATTTAATTATTCTCCAATTAAAATAATATTATTTCTCCCCAAAATTAATTAAATTATTGTCCCAAAAATCTCGGGGTATTAAAAATTCATTCCTAAACCTTTCAAACTATTCTTCATAGTAGGATAGTTGTTTGGAAGCGTATTTCTCTTGGGTAGCAAACCCTTCACCCAATTCAAAATTTTTGTCATGCTATTGCCAAAAAAACCATATTTGGTCTTTAAACTATGCAAACCAACCATGGCATGTAAAGTTGTTTGATCTTTCCCACAGCCAGAGTATAACGATTGGGTCGCCTTAAATTTTAAACTTTGGTAGTCATCGTCAAGGTTTATGTCGATATCTTCATGAGCACCTGAACCTTGTACATCGTCAGTGACCACATTATCTTCCACTTCATGAACTCCATACGCATCATAAACTAAATCCTCTAGCATATTATGATCTACATTATCATCCTCCCCTTGTACATCTATCCTACTTGTTGAAGGTTGTTGTGAAGGTTTCTCGGGGGAAAAATAAACTTTTGATTCCCCTTGAAAAATCCAAAATTGATAACTATCTTGCGTACTCGATCTTAACAAATGTAGTTCAACTGTTTTCCACTCAAACACCTTACCATTCTTACACTTAGCACACAGACACATGAACTCTTCATCATTATGACATCTCTTTGCGTATTTCATAAATTCATTAGCACGTCTGTGAAACATATCCCCTAATATATTTGTCTCACCCATCCACTATTTGTATTTAGGATATCTCATCATAACTACTACAAATAATCACCTATTATGGGTAAGAAGCGTATTCATGGATTAGTATAAACAAAAGTGTGAACATATAGTTCCCATTAAATAATTTACTACAAGATTGACATTTCATCATTTGGTGTTATATTATAAAAACTATATAATTCCTATTTCGTCTATCTCCTCTAAAGGATGAGTGGTCCTATCCCATTCAAGATCGCGTATTTCTATAATATACTTAACAACTCATGCACATTGTTCCAACTTGAGAAAAATTTGACAGCAGATCCCCATAGTTCTTCAAGTACACGACATAGATTCCCAAGTGTAAGTGTTATTTCAATTTATCAATTGAAATAACACTTAACATTGCATCATCTAATATGTAACCAGAGAACATTAAGATACGACAACAGAACTTCCCCCAAAAGTAACAAGTTTAAGCCACTAAGAATATTATTATACAGAAACTATGCAATCCTAAATTGTCCGAACGGGACAATTCAAGAGATCTCATTACAGGGGTAATGACTCTCGAACGGGTCTATGGGCTATTGGATGCGTATGCATAATAACTAGAAGGCTAGTATCTATGCCCACTTTATGTAAGGGCTATAATATCTTTCATTTAATTATGTCTTATTTATATTCGATACTAATGTTTATAGTGATGATTTATACATAGTTATGTTTCATTTCTCATTACTAATTGTTTAACAACATGCTTTTGAAATGTATAGTATCTTTCATTTAATTATGTCTTATTTATATTCAGTTTTTACATAGTTATGTTTCATTTCGCAACACAACCCTTGTTACTTATTCGGTAATAATGTTTATAGTAATGATTATGTCTTATTTATATTTGGTTTAATCACAACCCTGTATGTTAGAAATGCCCAGGTCCAACCAACTCAATGTCCATCTAAGTGTTCAAATCCACCAGTTAACAACAATTCAATAATCCAAAATAAAAATGCAAATAATAATGTGATATATTACAAATTCCTAGGGCCAAACAATTGGGTTTAAATAAAAAATAAATGTATAAAAATTACAAAACATTATACCCAATTTCATATTTACACAACAATCTACCCAATTTCCGTTTTATACCCAATTTGAATTTTAATTTCACCTTTACACAACAATATGCCCAATTTGAGATTTATACCCAATTTCAATTTCATATTTATACAACAAAAGGGGTCCAATTTCACATTTACATAACATTATACCCAATTTCCATTTTATACCCAATTTCAATTTTAATTTCACATTTACACAACAATATGCCCAATTTCAAATGTCCAACCAATTTCAATTTTATATTTACACAACAAAGGGGTCCAATATCTACACAACAAAGGGGTCCAATTCAGATTTATGCCCAATTTTTGTAAACACTAAATTAATCACATACACACATAAAATCACACACACACACACATATATATATATATATATATATATATACAGAAAAAATAACACACACACACACACACACACATATATATATATATATATATATATAGACACACACACAAACGCACAGGAAAGAGAGAGAGAGAGAGAGAGAGAGAGGAGGGAAATGAAATGGGAAAAAAAATAGGTTGTAGGGTTTTTAGTTAAGAAAGTTGCCATGGATCTGTCAAGGTCTTTGATCGTGACAAGTCCGTGAAAACAAAACTTGTCACGATTTTCTTATCACGGTCAAATACCGTGACAAGGCTGGTCAGCACAAATGTGACAATTGAGCCTTTTTGGTGTAGTGTCGCATTTTTAAATAAACCCACAAAATATTTTTAAATAAACTCATAAAATTTTCACATTATACATATGAAATCCATAAATCCTTCACATTTTTAAACAAATCCACAAATTCTTTTTTTTAACCAAAATGATTGCATTTATAACAAGTAAATACAAATATTCAAGTCCAAACAAATATCAAAGTCAGATTGACCAAACCTTCAAACCTAGGTGTTACTCAAGTTATTTTCTAAAAATATCAAGCTATACATGTAAATACAACTATTTAAAAAATAACATATATTGGAGCCAAAATAAATATCAAAGTCAAATTGTTCAAACCTAGATTTTGCACAATTTGTTTTCTAAGAATGTCAAAGCCATGCATGTAAATACAACTATTTTATAACAATCAAACACATATATTCAACAACTACAGCACAATATATATATGTATATATATATATATATCAAAGTCAAAATGTGTAAATCATACCTTTTGGGTGAAAAAAAAAGGTGGTTTTTTTTACCTAGGAGAGAGAGGCAACCGAGTTGATGAGAGAGAGGAGGGAAATATTGTGTTTTGGGGGGGGGGGTGAAATAAGGGGTTTTAGGACTGGAACAAGCTGTGTCCACGACTAATTTTATCATGCTCACGGCATCTTATACCGTGATAACACACGTGTGATTTGATTTCACGATCCTTGAGCATGACAACACTTGGCCTGATTTTGGTGACATTTTATGTCTATTGGTGCAATGAAAAGTGGCTAAACTATGAGCGATGTGTCGGATCATAAATCACTATGAAAAAGTGAATATCCATGTCAACGGGACCACTAAGAAGTAATAAAATGAGTAAAAATACATACACTATGACCGATGCACTGAATCGTGACTCAATATGAAAAAGTGAATATGCATGTCAATGAGATCGCTAAAATGTAAGAAGAAATAAATTAACTAATATATAAGTAGAATTATAGTAAGAATGAAGTGAAATAAATAAAATATGACTCCAGTCCCAAAATAATTTTGAGACGCCTACGTAGACAGAAATCGGCAGAAAATTCCATGTAGTTCAAATGGGGAACAGTGCGAGGTCTAACCCATAATTCAAAAATATAATTTCTCTTTTTAGTAAGTGTGTTAAAGTTATGAAAGTGTGAGAAAAAGTGAGAGATACTCTAATTTGGGATTTATAGGATAAACCTTCTTTTTGGGTTTTTGAGTTTATGAAAATAAGTTCGAGAGTATATAAATGATAAAAAGTGCAATTAGTGGTGAGAAAGCAAGAATCAATTAGAAAATGTGCTAAAAGTAATGAAATATATGAAATGACACTAAATTGATAAAGTATTATGGAGAGGACTTAGACCTTCTAAGTGATTTGGATTCTGATTTTTGGTTGTTAGGCAATGTAATTTTTGGATTATGGTGGAGTGGTGGCAACTGGTGAGGTGAGGGAATGTAAGAGATTATTTTTAAGAGTGATGTGATAGGACTACCGCACCAATTCCAATATTGAAGTTCCACAATGGTGAGGTTAGGGTTTCCTTAAATAGAGAACCCTAAAAGACCAAAATGACCAGGCTGCCCCTAAAGGGGCTATCAGTTGGCATGGATTTTGACCTTCCATTTGGTAGGGCTTACATAATCGGCTTCCAAGTAACGTCTTCCCCTTGCCATTATGCAGGGGTGCCTATACGCAGACTGAAAATGAATTTTTTGATAAAATAGTCATAAAATGTAAACCGTATGTTCGATTTGTGTACGAACGGGACCATTAGAAAAAGGATTCAATGATCTATGAAAGTGTTTGAGATACTCTTGGGTATGAGAGTTGAACAAATTCAAGTGGAGCTCAAAAAGTTTCTGGTTGCTCTCTAGATAGGGTTTCTAGGTAGAAAGGTTGTTAAATACGAATCGCAAGTTCGATTTGTGCAAGGTCAGGATCGTTGGAAAGAGGATTCAGAGATATATGAAAGTGAGTTGAGATAATCTCATGTACAAGAGTTAACCAAAGTCAAACTGAGCTTAGAAAGCATCTGTTTGCATTCTAGTTAGGGTTCAAAAGAGGACCAGGGATCCGAGGTTCAAAGGGACTTTGTTTGACCCCGTAGAGGTTATGGGGGTATTATAATGGGGCGTCTACACATAAGCATACCATATCGACATATTATATTCTTCTCCAAAAATTAGAAGGCCATTGGAAGGTTATTTCTTTCATCGACTCGACTTACACCAAGTTGGTGAAATAGTCAACTACAACAAGGTACCTGCACTTTCCTTTTATCTTAGATAATGGCCCCATAAGATCTATTCCCCATATTATGAAAGTTCAGGGGGGAGTAGTAAGTGTGAGATATTCCATAGGTCTTTGAGGATTACACAAAAATGTTGGCATCTATCCCATTTTTTCACATATATATTGCAATCCTCATTGGTAGCCTTGTGTTACTACCCATTTGACCAATGATCTTCCAACTGTATAGGCCCCATATGATCCTTGTGCACTTTCTTAACAAGACCTTGCACATCTTTTGGATGAACATCGTGAAGGAATTGTAACATAAATCCTCGTTTGAATAACACTCCTTCAACTAGCACATATTTTGTTGCTTTGTAGTGCAACCTCCGAGCTTCTTTGGGGTTAGCCAAAACTTTATTGGTCCTTAAGTATAACCTTATTGTATCCATCCAGGAGGGTACCAGGTCTAACTACATCACCTACATGTCATCTTTATTAATACTACGATGCAATACGATCTCTAATGGGATGATCCTTCCCTGTTTGGCTCTGGTTGCCAAAGCTAGACGAGCTAAGGCGTGAGATCACAAGTTTGCTGACCTAAAAATCCTCACCATCTGTTCCAGGCTAAATTTGAACAACATATTTACATTTTTTAGGTACTTGGATATTTTTTCTTCTTTTTCCCCATACACACCTAGTAGTTGGTTGACAACCAACTGGGAGTCACTATGAGCTAATAGTTGTCAAGCCACCACTAATGAGGCTAATCCCACGCTTACTATTAGGGCATCATTCTTGTACTCGAAGTTATTATTAGAAGAATTAAAGTTAAATATTAAGGCATACTGCAGATCGGTTTCCTCTAATATGGTAACTATGACACCCACACCACTACCATTTTAGAATGAAAAGTCGTCCATAAAAAGTTTCCAAAAAAGCGTTCCTTTATCAAATTATCATCTACTAATGAGACATCCTTTAATATTTTATTTATCTGTTCTAGGTTACAAACCCACTATGTCTATCTTATTGAGGGTTCTACTTTGTTGGGGGGTGTAACTCATGCATTACAGTCTATACTAGCCTTTTTATCACCTTTTCTTCATATGTGAACTCTATTATAAAATCTGCCTCGGCTTGCCCTTTCATCATCGTTCTTATCTCGTACAGAATATCAAACTCCCCCAACTACACCACCAAGGCCATTCACCTCCCAATTTTTTTAGGTTTATGGATAGCCTACTTGAGGGGTTGATGAATATACACAACGATCGTGTGAGCCTAAAAATAGGTCTTCATTCTTCTAAATTCCTCAATAAATGTCAATGCCAACATCTCTGGTCTTCGGTACCTAATTTTAATGCCTTTGTATGCTTTCCTAGTATAGTAAAATGGTTTATGTACTCCATCTTCACAACTTGTCATGGCGAGATCATGACTGACTTGGATATAACCATGTATAGGTATAATTTTTCTCCAAGGTCCAATCTAGAGAGAGAAGGAGGAGACCCCATGTATATTTTTAATTCTTAAAATTTCCTTTCGCACTCCTCATCCCATTAGAAGGTTTTTCTTAGAACCTTTAAGAATGGAAGGCATCGATTTGTAGCCCATAATACAATTTGTTCAATGATACGACCTGACCTACTAGCCTATGAATCTCCTTCTTGCTCTAGGGCTACTACATATTGATTAAGGCTTTGATTTTATTGGTATTGGCTTCAATACCTCTCTGATTAGTGATGAACCTTAGAAACTTCCATAATTTGACATCGAAGACATATTTGGTTGGGTTCAACTTCATTTTATATTTCTCTATTACTTTGAACGTCTAGCCGAGGTCACAAATGTGATCATTCACTTTTCTACTCTTGGTTTAACATATCGTCGAGTACATCTCCATGTTATTTCCAATTTACTCCATGAAGAATTCGTTAACCAGGCTTTGGTATGTTTGTTCAGCATTTTTTAGCCCAAATGTTATAACATTGTAGCAATACGTGCTTCGACTAGTTATAAAAGAGGTATTTTCTCTATCCTCAAGGTTGATTGAGATCTGATTGTATCTTGAATAAGCATCCATAAAGCTAAGCAGCTCATAACCAGCAGTAACATTGACTAACTGGTCAATCCAAGGGATGGGTAGTGGTCCTTTGGATGGGCCTTGTTGAGGTATGTAAAATCCATGCACATAGGCCACTTCCTATTATTATTCTTCGCCATCACAATATTCAACAACCAACTTGGGTATCTCACATCTTTGATTAATTTAGCCTTCTTGATCGTGTCCACCTCTTCTTTAATAACCACATTCCTCTCTTAAGTAAACACTTTTCACTTTTGCTTCATATGTTTTGCGTCCTTTATAATAATGAGCTCATGATAGAGTACCTTTGAATCAATTCCAAACATATTTTTATAACTCCACATAAATACACTTCATCCCTAGATGAGGAACTCGAACAACTCTTTCTTCAACTTAGGATCTAAGGATGAGTCAATTTTAACAATCCGCTCTGGATATTCATCATCTAGGATTATGGGTTCAATTTCCTTAGTAGCCTTACCCTTAACTAATTTCTCATTGTCCCTAGGATCCAACCTCTCTATCTGATAGGTTGTGGTTATCATCTATCATTCTTCAGCATAAGTGAAATGGTATTCTCGAGCCCCCATCTAATTTCCCTTAACCAATTTAACTCTAAAGTTTATAGGGAACTGCATTAATTGATGAACCGTAGAAGCAATAACCTCAAACTTTTTCAAGACTACCCTATCAAAGATGATGTTTTAGGATGAAGCCACATTATTATCCATGATGAATAACTTCATCATTTGCGTATTGTAGGTTGGTCAGGTCCTTATAGTGACTTTTAACCCAATGGTTTCTAGGGGGAATACCTTATCCCCTTAAAATCCAATAAAATGACGATGGTAGTATTTCAATTTCCTCTCAAATAACTTTATCCTCTTAAATAGTCATAGAATAGAACGTCAATTGAAATCTTAGTATCAACTAGGATTCTCTGCACAGTGTGATCATGCACTATGAGGCAGACTACTAAAGGGTTATCACGAGGATATAACATACCACTCATATCATCCTTGGAAAATCCTACTATTAGATGATCTATGTTATCCTTGCAATGTCAGTTGTCCATCCCCTCAACCAAGTTAACTTTATCTTGACAACTTCTTTTACAAGCTTTGGATTCATATAGATACACCTTCCTTCTGTAGGGACATTTTTGCCCTTATATCTCCATCGACAATGAAGTGCATCCCAAAAGAGATCATGATAACGGTATCCTTCAATTCCTTAGGTTTTTTTGGTAAATCATTTGCATTGCATTTATCAGAGTCATCATCATGCAACCTCATTTCTATTATTTATCTCTTTTAAAGGGGATTTTGATCATCTTTGTTTCTTTAGGGCTTCCTTTAGTTCGACAACTCTCCCAGACTTATCAATATATTTATTCAATTTTTCCTTTCTTATCAGAGCTTTAAACTCATCTTTTAAGGAAAAACACTTGTCTATCATGTGGCCATGATCCCTTTAAGAAGTCACATAATTTTCTGTTATCCTGCTCGCTGGGTTGTAATCTTATTTGGCCAGCTCAATTTTTCATTTCCTCCAATCATATTGAGGATGTGATTTACTCCAACGGTAATGGGAGCATATTCGTTAAACTTCTTAAGTTTATCCTATTTTGACTTTTTAGACGTATCCCTCTTATTCGAGCTTCCTTCGGCCTCAACTTTAGTCTAACTAGATTCCTTGGTTGCCATAACCTCTTCTCTATTCATAATCTTCTCGATTTTATCCAGGAATTTGGCCATCGTAGTAAAAAACTCCTTCGTGAGTTCCCAATATATTTTTCTTGGCAGGAGGCTATTCATGATAGCAGTGATCGTTATCTTGTCATTATGGTCCACTACTTCTAATTTTTCATTGTTGAATCTGGTGATGTACTCCCTAGTCATCTCATCTTTCTTTTTATAGGACAATAAGTAATTGTGCTACTCTTTTTCCTGGCTTAGTATCGAAGAAAAATTTGTTTATGAACTGGTCGGCCAACTACCTAAAATTGGTAATCTGACCTCTTGGTAGTCCTATGTACCATACGTGGGTCGACCCTATTAGAGTACTTGAAAATTTCATGCATTTTATCTCATTTAGAATGGAGTATATATCAAAATCATCATTGTATTGATCAATGTAGTACATGGGATCAGACTTCCCATCATATATTAGCGTGATTACTGGTGGTTTAAACTTTATCGGGGTCAAATTGCTTAGGATAAATGCAACAAGGGGAGACCCTTCCACATATCCCCTCTACAAAGGTTTTTTAGTTTTGACCAAATCTTATATTTTATCTTTCAATCCTAAATTGAGCCCTTCTGTGGTTGCTTATCAGCCTTTTGTTCTTAGTCAGCTCATCCATGACTATCAATCGAGTTCTTTGCCTGTCTAGATTAGTGTTCGACCCTGGCCGAACCCTTTACACTTTTTTTAGATTTGGTTGAGTTAGTGACTTATCTTTTGATTGATTAATATAATTCTTCCCTATATTCTCTACCAAAATGTCCTTTGTGCACTGACGTATTAGGTCCCAGGAAGTCAAAGGTGCTTCCCTTAATCAGTCTTTCTAGAATACTAAGCCTAATGAGTTCAATCATGTAGCTCCCCCTCCTTTGTTGTTCGGACACTAGAGGTTTTTCCTGGCCTGTAAGATCCATTACCATGGTCAAATCTAGTCTTCTCACTTGATTTCTTCCTCTCAAATATTGAAACCAATTCCAAATATCTTGGATTATCCCTTTCACGCTCCCTATAAGAATATCTCCTATCCTTGCGTGCGAAAAGTAGGGGCATCTCTCTCTGCTTGTTTATGTTCTCTTCGACTGCTAGTGTGATGGGATTTTAAAAATAAAATTTTATAATCAATATTAGTTGGCTATCTCCCGTGACAAAATGTTTATTTCCTTAAGCAATTCAAGTCACATAGACTTGATTCAATTGAGTGAGGTGCGGTCATTTGTCTTAGAATGAACCTTTGAAGATTGAATATTTTACAAACTGTTGATTGAAGACTTCTATTTCAATGCAATCACATTGGATTGAATATTATATCCTTGAAGTAGATGTTGTTAAATCTCTATGGATAAACACACACACACACATACACAAATACTTTTAAAATGGACGAGGATGATAAAATTTAATGGAACAAGTGTTTTGAACTATCTAAGAGTTTTGGGAGAAAATATATTTGGAAATTGGTCTTTGTTTTGAATAAAGTTAAAGATTTTTAGCAAGAGTGCATCCTTAACTATTCTAACGGATTTGTTTTAAGCTCGTGCACATTATGGAGTTCGCACGTCACCAAAATGTTCTCGTACGCACAACCTTGGATAAAATTCTACACTGGTTAGAATCACGTGCACGAAAAAAGTTCAACATGCACACGGTGGCATCATATTTTTAAAATTTTCCATTAAAGGGACATTTTCCCTCCCATTTCATCATATCCGAAAACATCATATCTCAAATATGTTTCTGATAGCATTTTTGAGGTTGAGAGTAATTCTCCTTTGCTTCTCTATTCCAATTTAACTTGTTCCTTCCAAAATTGGTAAAACTTATATTTATACTTGATATATGCTTTCGAGAGAGAATTAAGAGTGTTTTGGTTCAGATTCACTAACATGTGTCGATTCATTATTCTACATCTGAATTGTTATGATCTCATACTCCTAGATCTAAAAGAGGAAGCACTATGGTTTATTAGAGAAATTTGAGTGTGGTTTTTACTTTAAGGAAAATAGTGAACTTCTTCATTCACATTGTGGAGCTTAGTGTGGATTTTCATCATCTATGGGGGAAAGTTATAAGGTTCATACGTAACTATATGAGAGTGCTTCTGTGAGAGGTATCTTCTTGCCCCGTGTAAAATATTTTTTCAAATATAAATGAAAGTTGGAGTGGGTCAACGTTTTTTTACCCATTGATGGGGTTTTTTCCTCATAAACCTTGTCTTATGGTTGATTGTGTATGTTTTTTATTTAGGTGCACACATTTGATCACACGCATCACTTGGATCAAACTTATATCTAGTGGATTTGCTTAAAATTACATTAGGTGTGTTAAATCTAGTTTTCTCATCTAGATTCACCTATTTACATTATTGTGTGATTTAGTCAAGGCTTTAAATAATCAATTTGGTAAAATTTGTGATAAGTAATTAGAATTTGCAAGCAAAATCCTTAAAATCGAAAAATTAGTCATGAAATGCATTCAAACTTATTCACCCCTCTAGGTTTGGTATAGGATAAACACGTTCATTAATAACACACATTCTTTAATTGGTATTAGAGCAAGGTGGTATTATTTGTACTTTAACGTGATTGAGTTGATCCTTGTTTTATTGTGTGTTTGTTATATTGATTCCTCATAAAACTAGTTTGTTTATGTTAGTGTTATTTTTATGAGTATGATGGAATTTTCTTGTCATCATTTGCATAGTGTTGATTGCACTATTTTTTTGTATCCTATTGAGAAAATAAACCATTCGAAATCCAAAGTGTATCAGATGATAAAGAAATCTTCTCCTTCTCAGATAAAATCAAAATCTATTAATGTTGATTTTGATGAACGTTATTAAATTGAAAATGTCAAATCACTAAGTCAAAAAAATTAAGTGTTAAATACTCAATTTCTCAAATTTATAAAGTTGAATGTTAATTTGGCTAATCAAGTCAAACTCTATGAATAAGAAAAAGAAGTTGTTAAAGAGTTTGAAATGACTAGTCAACTTGCAAATAAAAAGTTAAAAATGATTGAGAAAATAGAAGGGCGAGTTATTTGAAGATATCATTACCTTGAGAGAATAAAATTTCAATTTGATAAAATTGAATAGTTCTTTAAGAATTTATTTAGAAAAACTCAAGGTTGTTAGTGAAGGAAAAAAGTTATTTGATGCTTGAACTTGTAAAAATGAATGAAGAACTTCTTATTTGTGAAGTTTCTAAAAGTAAACTTCAGAAGAGTTTTGAGTCTTTAAAAAATAAATTTAACTCATTTAAAAGTTATAAAACCAAGTCATCTTCTTCTCAAGTTAACTCATTGAGTGAATTTTCATTTCATGATTCAAAGAAAATTGATTATGTGATTTTGAAAAAAATAGGAAGATAGAAAAATTGAAAGACAATGTTAATTTGAAAAGAAAAAATGGAATTAATCAAAAAGTTTCAAAGGATCATCCGAAATAATTGTCTCATACATTTTTTCATAAGAAAGGACATTTTGGAATCTTTTGTTATAAATTGAAAAAGATTAAAAGAAAATGTGATTCTAGTTCCTTGAGTTTTGAAAGGGAAAATGATTTTGTTTCTGGAGATGTCTTTGATATGAAGAAGTTTGTTAGACATCTTGATGATAAGATAAGATCGTTACCATATGTTACTCCACATTTGCGTAGTAGGAGAGTTGAGAGGAGATCTCATAAAGTTGGTTGGAAGCTCATTTTTTAGTAATTTGAACCATACTTACCATTTTTTCTTCAAATGACATAAACTTGAAAGAGATGATTTGATACCTCAAGTGGAAAGGAAGAGTGTGATAAGGAAGGTTGCATATTATGAGTTTTATAAGTTATATGGACTTTCTAATGAAGTTTATAGATACCAGAGATGGGTAAACAATAGGTTCATTGACAACATGAAATATTTTTTTCGTAGAGATAATATTAATGAGCTTAGAGATGAAATGAGTTAGTTGGTCAGAAAGAATCCTTTGTTGGTCACAGATGAAATGATCTTAGAGACCTAGACGATTCACTCAAGTTCCAAGGAATAGGCATAAGAATCCTTGGAGGGATAAAATATGGATATCGAGGGAAGGTAGTGGTTTACTAAGAAATGAAAATAGGAAAAAGGTTAAGAAGTTGAGGTAAAGGATGTTGTTTTTGTTCGTCCCATTGACCTGAGGGATCAACCACCCATCATTATCTTGATAGATAGTTTGCTAGGATAACTAGGTTCTTCTAGATTTCTATTCCTATTTCATTATTAATTTGTGGGGGAAAAAATCTTTGTGGGTGAGATAATTCGGTTTGGTATCACTTTAATGGTTTGGTGAGATTTTCATGCATATGTGCATTTTTTATGCATTTTATTTCTATGCTATGAATCTCTAGTAAACATGATTTTGTAAATACATGCATTTTTTATTATTCAAAAATCCAAAAAGATTTTGGGTTTATTATTTTTATGATATGTGGTTAAGTTTTTAATTCTTATTGAGTTCATGATTGATTTAACTTGAATGATGATTAAAAGTGAATTTTGAACCATTTAATTGAAAACATTGATTGATTTAATTGTTAAGTTGAAATTCATTTGATAAATCATGATTGACAAATTTGTTGAAATCTAGGATATCAATTTCACACTACTTGAGCACTTTCATATCACTTGTTACATATGATTACACTTATATTGATATTTCTTTTAGTTCTTAATTTAACCGTGATCAAATCCTAAGATCCTATTGGTGTTTCGTTGGTCTATGTGTGAGATTTTGAGTGTTTCATACTATAAAGGAGTTGAAAAAGGACCGTTTTCAAAAGCATTGATAGGGGATACCACTAGAGTGATTACACCTATGTTAGAATTTTAAATGTTTTTGGACAAGTGTCATTTAAGTGTGTGAAAACTCAATAAATGGAAAAAGCCAAAATATGTTGAAAAAATGCCATAATCCAATAACTTGAACCAACAAGAAAAATAAGATTATGTTTTAAAAAAGCAAAATTGATATTTAGTTGGACTTCAAAAGAATTTATTCAACATATGCTTGAGGGAGTTAATGGCATGAAACTATTTTATTTGAGATAAAAGGATATTGATGGAATAATTATCTTTTAAGCATCATTTGTAATGATTGTATTAGTTGATTATGTGTATCCGTGTTGATTTTGTATCCATTATTTGTCACATGAATCGTACCTTGATTGATATTATAAAGGTACAAAATATTGATTTGATAAGAATTTTGAGCCTTGTATGTTGTGTTGATTGAGATTTGAATTATATGTGTTTTAATTCACGTTTTAATCAAGATTTAAATGAAATATTTTTCATAAATCTAATTATCATATACTGCCTAATCACTATCACACTTTGTATACTTTATTTTTGCATTTGTATAAATGTGTGTGAGTTGTTGATTTTATGTTATTTTAGCCTTTTATCTCATATTTTGTGCTATTAAAGTAAAAATGAATGATTTCTCATGCATTTCCAATTATTCATACTTCTGAGATTAAAACTGTTGGGATTAAAGGGTTGTCCTTTGCAATTCTTTGGATTTTTAGTTCGATTTTTTATGAATGATCTATTTCTCTATGTTTCGTTCGAACGGCGTGAGATTGTTTGTGTTCGCACGATATTCATTTTCACAATTGCAATTCTCTCCCGTGCACACATTGCTTTATTTTTTGGTCCATTATCCTGTTCTTGGCAGTTTCTGTATTGATTGTACACTTGTTTCTGTATTTTCTGAATGTGTTTTATTATACCTTTTCCCTTATAGCTTGTACCTTGATTACATTCTTTTCATATATCTTTTATGACTTAATTAATTGGTTTATGATTGGTTCTTAGATCTTTGTATGTTCTCTAGTATTACTGTCAGCTACCATTTTTTTAGCTTTTTATGACCTAGGTAGTTTGAGTGAATGTTGGTATCTTGATCATATTTTGGATTCTATATATGTGTGATTTGTTTGAGTTATATTGGTTTTGAACTTATCTTGTTAGTATCTATTTAGTTCAATCTTAGACACCCTTATCCATTGTAGCTTTGTATATCTCTAATGGCTTTTTGGTGTGTTTTTAAGTTGACATGCGTTTGTTACTATATCTTGTTAATTATCTCTTGTGAACTCATATGATTTGAGATATCTCTTTTAGATATCACATTATTCTTGATTATTTTTGACATATTTTATTATTTTCATTATCTAACATGTCACTTCACATGTTCCATTCTCACATGTCTCTATCACATGATTTCATGATATCTTGTTATTGTGCACTTACTCCTACTCCCATCATGATTTACACATTTCACATGCTTAATATGCGTTTCTCTGTCATGCATAGCTTTTGGGGGAGTTGCGTCACTTTGATTGAGATGTCACTTTATAATGCATTGTTGCTAGCATGTTGTTGTTTAGATATTTTTTGTGTTTCGATATTCATACCTTATTATTTGGTACTCAATAATTGGATACTTTTGGATTGTTGTGTGGATGCTTTGTATATGATCTTATCCTAGCTAGATTGTTTGTATATCACATATCTTGCTTCCATGCTTATTAATTGGTATCTTTCATCTATTAGTTCTTTGTTTTAAGAGTCATATGATGCTACACTTTTATATGCTCATTGTGTATTCCGTTTATAGCATGGGTATTTTACATGTTATACTAGCTCTGACTTCATAGGTTCTATTTGTCATTGTGATCTTGCTTTATTACCATGTTATGTCCATTGTCTATGACATATTTATTCTATTTGACTTTTCCATATCAAGAAAAAGGAGAAACATTTTATAGATCTTTCCATTTATCTTGTGTCGAAAAGGGATTATTTGTCCATTATGTCAAAACGGGGGAATATGTTTTCCTTTCAGTTACAAAGGGGGAGATATATCTATATAGGGGGGGTCATTTTATTACATTGTGTTATACATTTGATATCTTGATATTAGATGATGTTTATATATTTCACATGTTTATATGCTATTCACATGCTTTATCTCATTTCTATAATTAATACTTATCGGAGGATTCCAAAGCAGGGGGGTCTCTCTTTGTGTATGTGTTTGACTGCGTAATGAGTTTTACTATTTCGTGTGATTTCAGGCATGGCTTTGATGATTTTGACTCTAGCCCATTGTTCAGACTCGACTTTTGATGTGTCGTTGCTCGATTGTATTGTTTGTACATTACCTCCTACTACTCTCACTATATGGCTAGTGAGGTGTGAGTCTTGTAGGGGCAATCAAGTATTTTGGGTTCGGGGGGGTTTTCCATGGAATAGCCAAAAGGGAGATTAAAAATGTAATTTTGTAATTAATATTAGATTGTTAATTCCCTTGACAAAACATTTAATTCATTGAGTAATTCAAGTCACATAGACTTGATTCAATTGAGTGAGGCGTGGTCATTTGTCTTAGAATGCTCCTTTGAAGATTAAATATTTTATAAGTCGCTCATTGAAGACTTTTGTTGCCATATATTCACATTACATTGGAGACTATATCCTTTTAGTAGATGTTGTGAATTATCTATCGGTAAACATATACGCGTGCACAAACATTTTTAAAATGTGCACGCCTGTGAATTGTCTTGCTAAGATTCCACACTGGTTAGAACTGTGCATACGAAAAAAGTGCACCGTGCACACGGCAGCGAAAGATTTTGAAAATTTCTATAAAAGGGCCACGTTCCCTCTAAATTCATAAGATTTGAAAAACTCATAACTCAAATACATTTTTTAGAGCATTTTCAAGGTGAAGAAAAAAATTAATTTCTTCTTTATTCCAATTTCCCTTGTTCCCTCAAAAATTGATAAAACTTAGATTTATACTGGATCTATGCTTTGAGATAGAGTTGATAGTGTTTTGGTTCAAATTCACTAGACTATGTCAATTCATAATTCTACATCTAAATTTATATGATCTCATACTCCTAGATTTATAAAGGGTAGCACATCGCTTTGTTGGAGAAATTAGAGTGCGACATTGACTTCACGAAAGATAGTCGACCTCTTTATTCACATCGTGGAGCTCGGTGTGGATTTTCATCATCTATGGGGGAAAGTTACAAGGTTTACAAGTAACTACACAATTAAAACTTCAGTTAAGTAATTTGCCTGAAAAATTATTGAAATTAAAAAATTAGCTATGAGAGGCATTCAAACATATTCACCTCCCTATGGGTTTGGGGTCGGATAAACACGTTCAATAATAACCTGTATTCTTTAGATCTAGATTTGGATGAACCTTACCTGGTCTATTTTACGCAGCCATAAGGCTATAGGTTGGCTGCTTCATGTTATCCTGCATGGCCTCTTGGCTCTTAGCCAAACTCTATAGAATGCGTTCTAAAACGACCATTCCAACGGGGGTTAAGGGAGTGACCCCTATGCCATTCGACTGCTCTTGGGCTTATGATTCATTTCCAAAAAAATAACTACAGAACAACATAATATCGTAAAGTACAGAGTTTCATAATTTTCAGCAAACGTAGACAAATGCGGCAAAATAGGGATCTAAATAGAGATCTAAAAGATTTTTAAGAATGAAAAAAAATTGATTTTAAAACAACTTTAACCCATTTAGACCAGAATGAATTGACTCGTAATTAACTGGTTCAGTGAATACAGTATCCTTGATCCCTAGCAATAAAAAATTGGGAACAAAAAATGGCTAGCCATTTCCCACAAATGCCTCCAATTTGTTATCGTTGGGAATTGGTACGGAATTGATCTTAGATAAATACACTAATAACTAGTAGATAAACTATATAAGTAACATGATTAATAAAATGAACAATACATAATAAGAGTATGGAGAATATCGATAAAAAAATGGACCCGAATTTATGTGGTTTGGCCCAAATTACTGGCTACATCCACAGGTGCAAATGATGTACTAATCACTGGATAATCGCCATAGAAGAGTACAATTTACAAGCTCTCATGTTCTCTATATATTTTGGCAGCATAACAGTAAGGAAAGCTCTCATACCTCACATGACGTTTGTGGGTGCTATTTATAGGTTGTTCAGAAGAGATATGAGATAGGAAAACATGTCTCACATTTATAGGTGAGGTGAACGTTTTACAAGCTAGGTGAAATACCCCGTATATTTGGGAATTAATTAAATGATTATTTAGTCATATATTTGGGAGAATTAAGTGGTAATTAATTGGGCATAATTAGTTTGAATTAATAACCAGAATTTTAAATAATACGTGGGCGACTCATAAAATAAATGAACTCTGTTGTTAGTTTGATATTTTGGGTAGGTAAGTTTGGATTGGACCAGTAGGAGGGTGGTGTAACTAGGATCTGTGAAGAACTAGAGCGGGTGAAGCTTGACCCACTCCAATGGACTCTGTCTTCAAGGTCTTCAAAGTCTCAAGAGTAATTGTATGATTCAACCTTCTATTTCTGGTAAAAATGGAGTAAATGTTATGACCTCCTCTTGTAAGAAGATGAACATCATAAATAATAATGGTAACTTATAGAGAAAGATCTCTTAAGAATCATGGTTGTAATGATGGGAGTGAAGAGACACGCACTAAGCACTTAGAGAGAGAGAGAAGTTTGAGAATACTAGGTCTTGTGTAATTTTGGAAGAGTAACGACTTAACTTGAGTTTCTGTTGTGACTTGACCTTACCAAAGGGTCCTATTTATAAGTGAGAACTAGGACTGATTTAGGCCTCTTTGGACGCCAAAAATGAGAGGGAATCTAAGGGATAAGGTCTGTAATATACCTTTTATCCCTATATGTTTTTAGCCTCATATCCCCTCTGACATACAACACCTGGTGAAAACTAAAGTCAAAAGGCAAATATGTCTCCTAATGGTGACAAAATATGTGATTTGGTAAATATTATTTCAAATGGTAACTTGTTGTACAAACTTTGTAAAACTTGAGAGTGACCTTGAGGGTCACCCTGTATAAAATCATTTTGTAAAAGTGTATTTTCTTGTGAGTAGCCCCTTAGATACTCACTTCAATTATAACTAAGTGGGGATTGTGTAAGGGCTTGAGTGACTCCTAGAGTCCCTCTACTAGTATTATCTATATCTTAAAAGTGCCAAGTGGTTGAGCTTGCTGAACAAATCTTGTCTCTCAACCAACAAACTAAAACTTCCAGGATATCCCAACTGCCTTTCTTGAGCCTTACTTGCTCAACTAGGCTACACGTGCAAGAAAATAAACATTAGTACTTTGTTTTTTAAAAACTAAATAATTCTTGAGACATGGGTACACTCGTGGTGGACCCCCTCGTCCTTGGTCATTTCCTTCTCTAGCGTTGCTTTTGGGCAGAGTGGACACTCAAGGTGAGTCCCCTCACCCCAATTCATTTTACCTTGTTTCACAATTTATGTAGTGAGAGGGAGCCACTGGAGGTGGAACCTCTTGTTTTTATATCTGTCTTGGACTCCCTCGCCATAAATCTCTTTTAACAATGATTGTGGCTCAGGGGCCACTCGTGGTGCACCCCCTCGCCACTAGCTGCTATTGTTTACCTTGTTCTTAGTCAAGGGGACAATCATGGTGGAATTCTTTGCCACAAAACTATTGACTTTGAATATCTTGGCTGAGGGGCCATTTTTGGTGGACCCCCTTTCCCTCAAGCTTCCTTTTGCATTGGTTTTGACTGATGGGCCACTCGAAGTGGACCCCCTCACCACAAACTACTTCTTGTAGTAAGTTTGGCAGAAGGGGCCACTCGTGGTTGACCCTCTTGCCCCTGAGGTATTGGTTTTTGCTATTGGTGATGCCCTCTACAGGACCTTAGGGGTGTACGAAGGCCAGAAATGATATTTTTAATGTGGAAATTTGGATCCCGGGGTAGGTATACAGTTGGGCCAAGTTTTAAGAGTATCCACTTAGTATTTTGGGCTTATTTAGGGGTCTAAAAGGAGCCCCATGATAAACCTGCGGGTTTAGGGTTATTAATAGTTTGTTTAACCCTCATTAATCATTATAACACATCATAAGTAAACCCTAGGGATAAGAGGAAAGTTTTAGGATCATGAGGCAAGCTTAGGTTGAAGAAAAAGCACGTTCAAGACGTACTAATCAAGATTCAACCTTCATATAAGGTAATAAGTATCATCTAGCTTAACGTATTAGTGTAATTTGTTTATGATTTCATCATTGCATATGATATGATTGTGTAGGATCATTTAATTAGGTTTTAGAATCTGAATTTTTAATTATATAATCTAATTAGAAAAACTTTAAATGTAGATTTGAATTGGTTAATCGATTACACCCATTTTGTGTTCAAACACATGATTAGTTTAATATTAGATGATTATATTATGAGAAATCATTGATTAGATGTGTTGAATCATCATAAGTTGTAAATTTGTTTGATTTTATAGTATAACATATTGATTAATGTGTAGTCACGTGTATAGCATTGAAATTGATGTTAATTGAATGTATTATGGTCTAGGAGTTGAATAAATTAAAAAATATGCCATTTTAATGATTTTGTCCCAATTAATGAATTAAAGCCCTAGTTTTTGAATTTAATAGGCTGGGTTTTGATCTAAAAGTTCTTAGATATTATAAAAAAGGTGTTCTTGAAGTGTTAGAACCTTGGATAAATTCGTTCATGACGGACTAGGGTTTTATAAGTCTAACTTAAGGTTTGGGGAAGAAGAAACCCATTTTTTTTAAGTTTTGTACGCTGGGGCTAATTGTGGCACCGTTCACACTGTTAAGTAGCCCAATGCAAACGGGACATGCATACAACTAAAGTATCTCGTGAACACGCTTTGGGGAAGTGAACCTATAAGGTTAGTTTTTGTTTTAGCATGTTTGGTAAGGTTTATGTGAAAATCCTAGGTTATTATTATTAAGGTTTATGTGTATTAAACCTATTATTATTCGTATGATATGGTATGAGGACTTAGATGGTCATGGGTATATTAGTGTATGTTATATCCTATGTATGGGCTATGTTTTTGTACACATCTCTTTGTAGATAGGATTGGATGGATGTTTGGAATTGTGTAGCATGTACTAGTTTGCCTAAGAGTGGGTCTAACCATGACCCACTGCTATTTCAGTCAACTTTGATTACTCTTACAGGTCCAAAACCTTTCAAATTCATATCTTCTTAGGTGGATCACGCTTCCTTCGTGGATCTTATTAATAATGAATGGAACATCAATTCAACTGGTTGCTGTATGTATGTACGTAAAGAGAAACTCAAACACCTCAAGTGTGTTTTGAGAATTTAGAATACTTCTATCTTTGGGAATATTCACGAGAACCTTCTCAAAGCTTAAGATTATTTAACTATATTCTAAGTAGAAATTGAAGATTTGGGAGATTTGGGCTACTCCCACTCCAGTAACAACCTTAAAATTGAAGCTCAGAAATAGATGGCCAAATCTCTTAAAGCCGAGGAAAATAACTGGAGGAATAAGATAATGATTAAATGGATCTCTGGAGGAGATAGATGTACAACATTCTTCCATAACTATATTAAACATAGGAGAGCTACAAATTACATTACTCAGTTGAAGAATAAGGACGACATTCTAATCTATGAACTAAATAAGATTAAAAACAAATTGTCTAATATTTTTAAAGATCTTCATTCTGCTGATCTTTTTATTCAGCATGACTATTTTATTGACAATGTAGTTCCTCATCTTGTTAGTGATCAAGAAAATGACATCGTGAAAGTTATCCCCACATTTGATGAAATTAAAAGAACAATATTCTCTATGGAATCCAAATCAACCTGTGGACCTGATGGTTTTGGAGGTTTATTCTACCATAAATGTTAGTACATTATTGAAATTGATGTATGCAAGGCAGTAGAAAGTTTCTTCATTAATAATTTGATCCTAAATGGTTCAAATTCTAATAATACTTCTCTAATTCCAAAGGTGTCTAAATCAGATTCAATTTCATTATTTAAACCTATAGCCCTAGTTAATCTTTCTTTCAAATTTATCACCAAGATAATTGCAAATAGAATGAAAATGGTGGCAACTATACTTATTTCTCCTCAACTGATTGGATTCATTCCCAATAAAATCATTATTCACTCAATTTCAATGGCCTCTAAAAATTACAATCTTCTGGATTATAAATGTTTGGGGGGAATATTGGGATAAAGTTTGATGATGTTTCTAAAGAATTTGACACTATGGATTGGGAATTTCTGCTTAAAACTCACAGAAAATTTTGCTCTTCAGATATTGTCATGAATTGGATTTTATCCATTCTAAATTAAACCAAACTTTATATTCTTATCAATGGATCTCCTTGGGGTTTCTTTTAAAATTGTAAAGGAGTAAGACAAGGGGACCCACTCACCCTATTGTTACTTTGTATTGTTGAAGATGTTCTCAGTAGGGAAAATTCTCAAAACATTCTTAATGGTTCCATTACAAGTATTTCTTCTCCCAAAGGGTTCAAAGATCCTACTCACTTCATTTATCCTGATGAAATCATGTTCTATTGTGAAAAACGTTGCTAATGCCGTTTAACACAAGGTTAAACTGTATAAGCAACTCCGAATGTTTGTTGGAGAAACCCTTTTCTTTTTGAAAACAAAAATTATAAACACGATTTGTTTACAAAGAAACTTATGTACGAGATTAATTAAGATTGTGTAATCAGTTTTAAAACTAAGGCAGTTTCAAAAATTCAGCACACTTAAAGAATGAGGTGAGTAGATGAAGATAATCAACACAATGATTTTTAACGTGGTAAAACCTCTCCCAATAGAGGAAACATCCACGGTGACTTCTAAGTCACAAAAACAAAAATCCACTAATAACAAAAATCAGTTACAAATAACACAACATACAAGCACACAAATCAACCTATTCTAAGTTTAGGAATATACCCCCTTGGCTCCTTCTAACTTCTGATAGATCTGATTTGTTGTTGATGTTTCTCCAGTTTGCTAACTTCCTTTGCTTTCGCTTCTTTACGTCGACTCAAATAATCTCAGATCTTAAACACAACACTTCCAGTGTAGTAGTGTGTTAAGTGATGTGAAGTGAATCCTATACACATGCATGAACTCACACACACTTAGATTTACAAATAGTCCTATACAAATTACATATAAAGTCTATATGCAATGAGTTTGTTATTTTTCTTTCTTACAAAACAAAAACCTTTTGACCTTTCAATATAACCCAGATTCCACGGAAATCTCGCTTTAAAATCGGACAAGACCTATTCAATCTCTTTTTGAAAGTATTTGTGAGATTGAAAATCTTCCAAGTGCGAATCCAACTAGGTCAGGTTAAGTTTTGTAAAAACAGAAACTATAAAACATTTTTCAAACCAAAGCAGAAATGATTTTGAAAATGTGTAGATCTAGTGAATAATATAACATGCAGAGTCAGATCTAACGTTTCTATGGAAAAAGAAACTAGATCTTTACTCTAACGTTTAAGTTGTGTAGAAGATCAGAAATCACGAGGTTACAGCAACAATCATGAACAAACCACTCTTTCTCTCTCTCTCAAACACTCAGGTTGTGTTTGGGGTAGGATCTATAAAGGTTTGTTTCTGAGACGGAGTGTTTAGGGTTAGGGTTTGTTAACTGTTTTCCTTTCTCTCTCTTCTCTCTATTCTTTTTTCTCTCTTCTCTCACTTCTCTCTTCTCTCTCTTATTTTTTTTCTTTCACAAAGACGAATGACCAAAAGTTCTTTAAGGCTGAGAAGTGAGGGGTATTTATAGTGCCTGAGGAAGGTTCTGGATGATCGATGCAAATCAAAGGCTGCGATCAAGTCTTCGAGGGTTTTGACTTGATCCAATGGTTATAGATAAGCGGTGGCTTAAAAGCATTCTGATTGGTTCATATGTATGCACTGGGATTAACCAAGAACGCATGCAGACCCTTGATAACAAATGATCCAACGATCAACAATACTGCATCCATCCCTCTCACATAAGAAACACAAATACATAGGCCCGGAGGAGGACAAGTGTAGGCAGATTACAGGTTCTCACACGCGCGTCAAAGTAATTACAAAACCTCACCCAGAAGTCTCTAGCGCTTTGAGATTGTACCCAACCAAACAATACAGGTGAAATATGAAGTTTGCAAAATAAAATGTTAACCCCAAAAACTTTATTATCCCATTTTATTAATAAAAACAATTATTAAAAAATGTTTAAAATAGTTTAAAAAGGTTTAAAAAATTATTTAAAATTCCCAAAAAATTATTAAAACTCCAATTCAAGGGGAATTAAACACACACTCAATTTTAGGCAATATTAACATAGGTATGCACTTCTAATTGTGTGTAGTGTGATTCATTTTGTATTTTCATAGATCATTGAAGAGGATTAGAGAGTAGGGTTCTGTGGCTTTTTGGATTCTAGGATGGACTACAAATTTTGTCAATATTTCCAAATTAGTTGAGCACTTATACAATATAGACTTAAGCAAGTCAAGGGTATAAGGTGCTTCAATCTCCCCCTTTGGAAATATGAGACAAAATCTCCTTTGAGTTAGCTTAAAACTCGTAGGGAACCAAAAATATAAAACCTAATCCTATACAAAAGATTCTATCTACCCATTTCCTAGAAAGACAAAAATTACATAACTCAACTATTTACAATTTTTTACCCTAGAAATGGTAGACAATCAGTAGAAGAGCTTCCTGCAAATATACACACTAAGATCAAGCAGTTTAGATGAAATGTGAACAAAATAATGATCTCATAAAACTCAAATTTATCCCCCATTTTGTCTCAAATGGACAAAGGGTAAAACTTAAAGTTTTAAGAGTTTATTCAGCGCATACCATGCCTATTGAATTACGCAAATAGAGAAATCTGTTATAGTCCAAAGGTTTAGTGAACATGTCTGCAAGTTGCAGATCAGTAGGCAGGTAATGAATTTCTAATTCCTTAGTTTCAACAAGTTCACGAATAAAATGATGCCTGATTTTAATATGTTTAGTTCGCGAGTGTTGAACTGGGTTCTTAGATATGTTAATGGCGCTTTGATTATCACAATACAATTGTAATTGTTCTTCTTTAATCCCATAATCACTTAACATCTGTTTGATCCATAATAATTGAGCACAACAACTTCCTGCTGCTATATATTCGGACTCGGCCGTAGATAAAGATGTGCAATTCTGTTTTTTGCTACTCCAACCAACTAAATTATTGCCGACATAATAACAGGCACCTGATGTACTTTTACTATCATCAGTACAACCGGCCCAGTCAGCATCAGTATACCCTATGATGGTGCTACAGGTATCTTTAGTGTACCTAAGTCCAAGGTTAAGAGTGCCCTTTATGTATTTAATGATACGTTTAACACTCAATAAATGGCTCTCTTTAGGGTTATTCTGGTAACGAGCACACAGACATACAGCATACATTATGTCTGGTCGTGAGGCAGTTAGGTAGAGTAGGCTACCAATCATACTACGATAGAGTGTGGAATCAACTAACTTTCCAGTTTCATCTTTACATAATTTAACAGTAGTACTCATAGGCGTTTTGGCGACTTTGGCATTGTCTAAGCCAAATTTCTTAACAAGGTCTAAGGCATACTTGGTTTGAGATACAAACAGACCATCAGAATTCTGTTTCACTTGAAATCCTAAGAAAAGTTGTAGCTCCCCCATAAGGGACATGTGAAATTCCTTATGCATACTAGCAGAAAAGGATTTAACTTCAGAGTATGAAGTTGACCCGAAAATGATGTCGTCTACATAGACTTGGGCGATAATAATGTTTTTGTCAAAATGTTTGACAAAGAGAGTCTGGTCATTTCCTCCTCTCTTAAAACCCTTATCCAACAAAAAGTTGGAAAGGCGTTCATACCAAGCTCTAGGAGCTTGTTTTAAGCCATACAAAGCCTTTTTCAGACGAAAGACATGGTCAGGGTATTTAGGATCAATGAACCCTTTGGGTTGTTCTACATATGTCTCTTCGGATAGAATTCCATTTAGGAAAGCAGATTTGACGTCCATTTGATAAAGTGTGAATTTTAAGTAACACGCTATGGCGAAAAGAAGTCGAACAGATTCAAGACGAGTGACAGGGGCAAATGTCTCGCTGAAATCTAATCCTTCTATTTGAGAGTAGCCTTGAGCAACTAGTCTAGCTTTGTTTCTAAGGATTACCCCATTTTCATCAGACTTGTTCTTAAAAATCCAACGTGTTCCAATAACATTTTTATTTTGAGGCCGAGGTACAAGATACCAGACATCGTGAATGACAAATTGTAAAAGTTCTTCCTGCATAGCAGAAATCCAGTGTGTGTCATTCAAAGCTTCATTAACATTTTTCGGTTCCACAAGGGAAACGAAACATGCGTAATTAGCATAATTTCTTAACTGGGATCTAGTACGAACTGGCTCATTAATATTACCGACCACGTTGTCAATGGGATGATCTTTAGATACCCAGCCAGGTACTTCTGGATTCTCAATAGGTAATGAGTCATCTATTTCTGGTGAATCAGTTTTGAAATCATTTTCAGATTCAACCACAATAGGTGATTCAGATATCTTATTTTCGACAATAGTGTCACTTACGATTACATTTATCGATTCCATAAGAGCCTTAGTACGCAAATTGTATATACGATAAGCACGACTATTTGGAGTATATCCTAAGAAGATGGCTTTATCACCTCGAGTTTCGAATTTAGACAGATGTTCTCTGTCTTTACAGACATAACACTGACTTCCGAAGGTTCTTAGGTATTTAAGGTTAGGCTTCTTACCGTACCACAATTCATAAGGGGTTTGTCTCGAGTTTTTCCTAAGATAGACTCTATTAGAGATGTGACAGGCTGTTCTAATGGATTCTACCCAGAAGTATTTAGGTAGGGATTTAGCATGCAACATGACACGTGCCATCTCTTGAAGAGTTCGGTTTTTCCTTTCAGCAATACCATTCTGCTGAGGAGTTTTAGGGGCACTAAATTCATGTTTGTAACCGTTGTAGTCACAATATTCAACTATTCCTGTGTCTATGAACTCTCCTCCTCTATCACTACGAATGCGATTGACTTGTGTGTCCTTCTCATTTTCAATTCTTAGAAGAATTTTCAAAAAATTCTGAAACGTGTCAGATTTATGTTTTAAGAAGGCAACCCAAGTGAATCGTGTGAAATCATCAACCATGACAAGGATATAACTGTGTCCACAAAGACTAACAGTTCTAGAGGGACCAATAAGGTCCATATGGATGAGATCTAAAGGTCTAGAGGTAAGGATGTCTTTAACCTTTTTATGCGAAGTCTTAACTATTTTCCCTTCCTGGCAATGACCACAGACAACACTGGAAATAGATTTAATTTTAGGAATACCTCTAACTATCTCTTGACTAGACAATCTACCAAGGATATCATAACTTAAGTGACCCATACGATTATGCCAGATCTCATTGTCATCCATTCTGACAATGTTACAGGTTTCAGAACTAGTCTTGACAGTATAACAATTGTCAGGTGTTCTAAATCCTGTAATAATGCATTCACCTTTATCATTTAAAATTTTACAATTGTTCTTTGAAAAGGTGACAGTATGGTCAGAGTCACAAAATTGTGATATACTTAGGAGGTTGGCTTTAAGGCCTTTAACTAATAGAACATTTTCAAGAACAGGCATACCTTCTTCTTTTAGGGTTCCTTTACCTATGATCTGAGATGAGACACCATCACCAAAAACTACTTTCCCACCAGCGAACCTGGTTTTGTTTAGAAGTTTTGTTTCATCTCCTGTCATATGTTTGGAACATCCTGAATCTAAGTACCAACCAGATGAAGTGTGTTCAGCTTTGAAAGCAGTGATGACAATGTTACACTTCATTTGGGGTAAAAGATCCTCTTTTCTAACCCAAATAGCTCTAGTTTTAATTTTGCGCAAGTTTGCTCTCACTTGATAAAATTTTCTAGACTCAGTTTTTTGTCGAAAAATATTTGGAGCAGCTAACTGACTGTTGTAAAAAGGTTGAGCTTTTGGTTTAGGAAAGTTTCTGGGAGCCTTTCTCTTAAATGAACTCTTAGTTTTGGTCTTTCTATTTCTGTAGTTAGAGTTCTTATCAGGTTGTCTTGGAAGAACATAGTTGTTACGACTCTGCCTAGAATAGTTAAAGTTCTTATAGACAGAAGTATTGTATATAGGGGTGTTTAGACGCCTAGAATAACAACCTTCAAAGGAGTGACCATAAATGTCACAGTAGGAGCAATATTGATTGCTTGAGGGATGAATTTCCTTAGGAAAACTTCTAAAGATAGGTTTGACAGCATTCTGTTCAGAAGTGGTATTCCTAGGAGGTATAGTCTTATAGGTAGGGTCAGCCTTTCTGATCAAAGGACAAACGTATTTGGTCTTAAGTGCAGTCTCAGCTTTAGAGGTACTAGACTCACCAATGTCTCTCTGTTGTTGTTTTTGATCAAATTCATTTTTAATCAAATGAAAGTCTGGACATGTTTCAATTGGTCTTTTGCCCCCAGACACAAACTTAATAGGTTCAAGTTTAGTAGTTTGTGGTTTGTTCTTAGGGCAAAATCCAATACCGGTTCTATCATCAGAATTGGTCTTGGAGTCAACAACAAAGTCAGTAAAACAATTTGAATTGTTTTCAAACTTAGAAAACTTTTTGAAAACAGTTGTTGCCTTTGTTTTTGCTTCCTCCAATTCTAATAATGTTCCCTTATATTTCATTTCCAGAATTTCATTATTTTTAGTCAACTCTTTTAATTTTTGATCAAAAGTTTCAATTTCAGATTGATGAGACAGACACTGGTTAGTGTACTCTTCAGCATTCAACTTCACAATAAGACTTAGATCATCTAATTTCTTAGTAAGGTCTCTAACAGTCTTCTCCAGTCTAGTGCCTTTTTTAAGAGTTTTCGCATACAAGGTATGGATATCAGGGAGGTCATCTGTGTCTGAGTCGCTAAGTGAAGTGTGTGTAGTGACCCCTAACGATTCAGTTTTAGTACTCACGCACCCATTTGCATCGTCATTATCGAGATCACTTTGACTCACACACACGAAACTAGAACTAGCAACATTTTCAGACAATAAGGCATCTAGGCCAATCAAAGCAGTATTCACACAAGCAGAAGTAGGAGCATCATTATCACACACAGGCATATCATCATTGTAAATGATCTTGGCATAAAAGGACATGCAAGGGTCAAGAACATCTGATGACTCAAGTTCCTCTTCATCAGAGTCACTTGAATCATCCCAAGTTTTACAGACATTGGCTCTATTGTGTGTGTTGGCTTTATTCAGATTAACTCTGTAGTCGTGTGCAATGTGACCTAGTTTCCCACATCTAAAACATTCAATCTTTTTAAGGTCTCTAGTGGGTCTGGAATTGTTGTCCTTAGAATGTTTGTCAAGTCCTCTCTCATGAGGTTTGGGATTAGACAGAACAGGATAATTAGGCTTGCCTTGTTTAGTAGCCTGTTTGTTTCGAAATTTAACAATTTTCTTAAATTGTTTAGACATTAAGGCAATCTGATTATCTAGTTTGTCTATATCACACTCCTCATCAGAGTCAGTGTTGGTCAAATTGGACTCAAGCTTAGGTATCTTAGAGGCAAAACTCAAGTTAGAGTTAGGTTGTTTTCTTTGAGAATGATTCAATTGTTTCTTAAAGTCTAATTCCATTTCCACAGTCCTAAGTTTGCTACTGAGTAACTCAGGAGTAAGGTTTTGATCATTCATTTCCTCAATAGCATACCTCTTACTGTCGAACTTTTGTGGTAATGACCTTAGGATTTTAGAAACAATTTCATTTCTATCATAAGTAATACCATTAGCATGCAACTTAGTGACTATATCAGTTAAGTTCATGTAAAAATCATCAAAAGACTCAGACTCGGACATGATCAAAGAGTTGTAGTGCTGGATAAGCATTTGGATTTTAGCAGCTTTGACTCTTGAGTCTCCTTCATGTGTAGTGATTAATGTGTCCCATGCTTCCTTAGAAGTGGCACAAGATGAGATTCTTTTGAACTCATACTCATTAATGGACATAAAAATGGCATTCTTGCCTTTATTGTTATTTCGAGAAGTGGTTTTCTCTTCTTGGGTAAATTCATTCAAGATTTTCTTTACCCTCTCATCACTTCCTTCAGTGGCTGGTTTTGTAGGATAAGTGTATCCATTTTCGATAATATCCCAGACATCATCTCCTAAAGTCCCTTGGATGAAGGCAACCATCCTTACTTTCCAGTAAGCAAAGTTGTTTCCATCAAAGAGAGGAGGTCTGGACAGATTACCAAACCTTTCATTCTTCTCGTCCATAGTTAGGTTTTTCAGAAAACGATTTCAGAAACACAAGATCTTTGAAATAAAAAAGTAAACAGGGCTCTGATACCAATTGAAAAACGTTGCTAATGCCGTTTAACACAAGGTTAAACTGTATAAGCAACTCCGAATGTTTGTTGGAGAAACCCTTTTCTTTTTGAAAACAAAAATTATAAACACGATTTGTTTACAAAGAAACTTATGTACGAGATTAATTAAGATTGTGTAATCAGTTTTAAAACTAAGGCAGTTTCAAAAATTCAGCACACTTAAAGAATGAGGTGAGTAGATGAAGATAATCAACACAATGATTTTTAACGTGGTAAAACCTCTCCCAATAGAGGAAACATCCACGGTGACTTCTAAGTCACAAAAACAAAAATCCACTAATAACAAAAATCAGTTACAAATAACACAACATACAAGCACACAAATCAACCTATTCTAAGTTTAGGAATATACCCCCTTGGCTCCTTCTAACTTCTGATAGATCTGATTTGTTGTTGATGTTTCTCCAGTTTGCTAACTTCCTTTGCTTTCGCTTCTTTACGTCGACTCAAATAATCTCAGATCTTAAACACAACACTTCCAGTGTAGTAGTGTGTTAAGTGATGTGAAGTGAATCCTATACACATGCATGAACTCACACACACTTAGATTTACAAATAGTCCTATACAAATTACATATAAAGTCTATATGCAGTGAGTTTGTTATTTTTCTTTCTTACAAAACAAAAACCTTTTGACCTTTCAATATAACCCAGATTCCACGGAAATCTCGCTTTAAAATCGGACAAGACCTATTCAATCTCTTTTTGAAAGTATTTGTGAGATTGAAAATCTTCCAAGTGCGAATCCAACTAGGTCAGGTTAAGTTTTGTAAAAACAGAAACTATAAAACATTTTTCAAACCAAAGCAGAAATGATTTTGAAAATGTGTAGATCTAGTGAATAATATAACATGCAGAGTCAGATCTAACGTTTCTATGGAAAAAGAAACTAGATCTTTACTCTAACGTTTAAGTTGTGTAGAAGATCAGAAATCACGAGGTTACAGCAACAATCATGAACAAACCACTCTTTCTCTCTCTCTCAAACACTCAGGTTGTGTTTGGGGTAGGATCTATAAAGGTTTGTTTCTGAGACGGAGTGTTTAGGGTTAGGGTTTGTTAACTGTTTTCCTTTCTCTCTCTTCTCTCTATTCTTTTTTCTCTCTTCTCTCACTTCTCTCTTCTCTCTCTTATTTTTTTTCTTTCACAAAGACGAATGACCAAAAGTTCTTTAAGGCTGAGAAGTGAGGGGTATTTATAGTGCCTGAGGAAGGTTCTGGATGATCGATGCAAATCAAAGGCTGCGATCAAGTCTTCGAGGGTTTTGACTTGATCCAATGGTTATAGATAAGCGGTGGCTTAAAAGCATTCTGATTGGTTCATATGTATGCACTGGGATTAACCAAGAACGCATGCAGACCCTTGATAACAAATGATCCAACGATCAACAATACTGCATCCATCCCTCTCACATAAGAAACACAAATACATAGGCCCGGAGGAGGACAAGTGTAGGCAGATTACAGGTTCTCACACGCGCGTCAAAGTAATTACAAAAACCTCACCCAGAAGTCTCTAGCGCTTTGAGATTGTACCCAACCAAACAATACAGGTGAAATATGAAGTTTGCAAAATAAAATGTTAACCCCAAAAACTTTATTATCCCATTTTATTAATAAAAACAATTATTAAAAAATGTTTAAAATAGTTTAAAAAGGTTTAAAAAATTATTTAAAATTCCCAAAAAATTATTAAAACTCCAATTCAAGGGGAATTAAACACACACTCAATTTTAGGCAATATTAACATAGGTATGCACTTCTAATTGTGTGTAGTGTGATTCATTTTGTATTTTCATAGATCATTGAAGAGGATTAGAGAGTAGGGTTCTGTGGCTTTTTGGATTCTAGGATGGACTACAAATTTTGTCAATATTTCCAAATTAGTTGAGCACTTATACAATATAGACTTAAGCAAGTCAAGGGTATAAGGTGCTTCATATTGTAGAGGCAATAAATCTTCTATTGATTCTGTAATGAAGGTGTTTGCAGATTATGCAAATTTTTATGGACAAAGAATTAACAAAGCTAAATGCATATTATTCTTGGGGAAAGGTGCTTAAAGCAGAAGAAAGGGAAATTTTAGAGACCCTGGGCATTAAAGAAGGTAATGAAACTTTTAATTTCTTGGGGGTCCCTATCTTTAGAGCCAGGCATAGAAGAAGAAACTTACAATCAATTGCAGACAGATCTAAAGCCAACATGATAAATGATAATGAAGAATGCTTTCTACTACTGGTATGCTTCAATTTGTCAAAGTTGTGGTTCAAACTATTCATATATAGAGTTTCTTAGTATATAAATGGAAAGGAAACCTCTTAAAGAGGATGCATGCTTGGGTTAGATCTTCTTCTAAAATAAAGCTGGTAACAATGGCTTGGAATAAATTTTATGCTCCTATCAATGACAGTGGTATTATTTTAAGATGCTTAAAAGATCTTAATAAGGCTCTTAAACAATCTTGGGAAACATGTTCTAAAAAGTCGATATGGTCTGAATTTGTGAATTCTAGAATCAATCCTCTTAGAGAGAAGAGGTGTTACAAGGTTAGCTTTATCTGGCCTCGTTATCAAGAAGCTTATGACCTAGTTATTCTCCCTTCTGAATGGATTATTAACTCTGGGGAAATTATGAAGATTTGGACTGATTGATGGATTCAAGAACATATAGCCGACCAAATGGGCATTCAATACGAATTTCCTCCTAATAAGCAAATGGTGTGTGAATGGATTAGAGATGGTAAGTGGAATGTCCCTTTACATTACTCATCTAAATTACCTCTTATTACTGAGAAGATGTAAAATTGCAACTAGCAGTTGATAATAAAAAAAGACTATTTAACATGTCCTTCAAGTCACACAGATAATCCAACTTTCAAAGAGGCTTATGAGGCGGTCAGAAACAAAAAGGACTAGATGTGATGACTTCACATTCATTTGGAAGAAGTATATCCCTCTAAGAATCTCAATTACAATGTGGAAGCTGCTCCAGAATAAAATTATTTTTCAAGACGTTATTCAAACCAAAGTCTTTCACTTGGTTTCTGAATGTGAACTATGTAAGTGTAATGCTGAATCTTCCCATCATTTATTCATTAAATGTAATTTTGCAAAGTCTATTTAAAATTAGATTTTTAGAATATTCAAAATAATGATTTGTCGTGACAACATTTTATCTATTTAGAATAAAGTTTGAAGTCTAATTTTATCCCTCAAACTAAACACATGGATTTCTACCATATTACATCTGTGAAGATTATTTGGAGAGCAAGAAACCAAGCACACTTTGAAAATATAACTCCCGCTATCATTAGTTGCCTCAGTTATATGAGGAAGTTTATTGCATACATTGGTTCTATTACTTTTGGACATATGAGCAACCTTATTTCTGATTTTGAAATCCTTTATTTTTTCAAAATCAAGGGAATAATTAAATCTCCTGCTAAAATTATTGAAGTGATATGGAATCCCCTATTTCTAATTGGACCAAATTTAATTCAAATGGTTTATCAAATGGTCCAAATGGAGTGGCTACAAGGAGGGGGTATATAGATCATGTAAACTCTTTGTCATGGTTGCTTTTAGTAAAAACATTGGCCATAATGTTTTATATGCTAAAATTGTTGTTGTTATATACGAGATTGAATTTGCATATAAGTTCAAATGGACTAACTTGTGGATTGAACTTGACTCTTTATCTATTTTCTAATGTCTTCTAGATGAAAATTACACTCCACACTCTTATGTGAAAGTTATATGGTCTAACTGCAAGAGGTATTTATCAAATATGAACTTTGTGGCTTCTCATATTTATAGGGGAGGGAATTAGGTGGAAGGCAAAATCTCAAACATGGGCATTAATAATACAATTCTCAAATGGTGGTGGAGTGCTCAAAATGAGATCATGCACCTTGTGGGGAATGATATCTCCTCTCATCACTATAAATTTTAGTAAATTCATTATGAGCCTCATGATTCTGATTTATAAAATCATGTAGGACTGATTTTATTTTGTTTCAATGGATTGGTTAGTGATCCTAGGTATTCATTTATAAAGATAACATGGTACTGTTTCTTATTTTCTTTTTCTTGAAGGTAAGGTATTATGTCACCCTTATTTAGGTTGTAAGCCGCTTGGAGGGATACTCTCCTTTTTTCTTTCTTTAATAAAACTTATGGGGGTACCGTCCCCCTTGCCTAAAAAAATATATATGTATTATACAATTGGGTTTAGTTACTTGGTGGGACCACACGATTTAGATGGTCTTTATAAGTGTTGTTAGTACCTTGGATGTAGTATCCTATACTATGATGTATATCTTATACCTAAATGTTGGGCATATTATTAGACTATGAGCTTATTCTCGTATATTTATATATATATGTGGGTATTTATATGTATATGTGTACGGATGTTGTTAGACTATAAGTTTAGTCTTGAGTGTGTGTATATATATATATATACAATGGGTTTAGCCTTGGTTTCACATATTTGTAATTATATATGTAGTTCTTTAGTCTGGGACTGAGGAATATAGATGAATGTTAAATACCTATGTTTTGGGTTGTGGGAAGTTCAACGTTTAGTATCGTGGGCTACGGCGGTTCTGGATATTTAGTATATGAACTATGTAAGTCATGAGTTGGGATATTTTTGGGTTGTTGGACATTGTTATTTTGGATCCATCCGTTTGAAGATACACAATATGAGTTAGGTTAATACTATTTTTTTTATGGTTTGGGATAATTAATTTGGTTAGCTGACATTTTATATGTATATTTATGGGAAAATATAAACATTGGATTTTTTTGGATATTTTCCAGGGGAGTCTCATACCATTGTCTCAAACGAACGAGCCGGCTAGACATAAGTGTATCAGGAGGATTCTTTATCTATAATTCTCTTACGTGACATCCCATGTATGAAGTCTAGTTTGGTCAGGAGTTAGGATATGTTAGGTGTGAGGTACTTACGAATGGCCTCTTATAGTTGATTGACTTATGTGGATACTATTTATAAAGTCTTGAGCTAACGAATCTTAGCGACCATATCAGCTAACAAGAAGTGTATCGAGGGGTTCCTTATTTGGATTTCGCTTGTAAGACATCCCATGCATGGATCTTAGTAAAGTTGAGAGTTAGGAGACGATGAGGAACTAAACTGTTATTTGGTATTTATTATTGTACTTATGAGGATTATTAGCCTTAGTGTTATGGCATTTGACTTGGACCGAGTATAGTGAATTATATCAGGAAAGATGAGATGTGATGTATATATATTTCAATGTAGACAGGTTATGACATAAGGCATAAATGGGTTGCATTTTAATCATGTTAAGTAACTTAACATCTCTTCCAACTTCAGGGCACTAAACGTATAGGGGGATTGAAGGTAATCTTTGGATTAGAGAGAGCTTCCCCAATTAACAAAAGTGACTCAATAGAAGGAAGAAGCCTGAAGACAACGAGGCAACTCAGTGAGAGAGCTCATGAGGTAGCCCAGCGACGTAGCTCAATAAGGGAACTCGTTGAGAGAGCTCCCTTATGTTATCTTTCGTTCTTACTTATTCAAATTTTTCCTTTTAATTACATTATTTGTAACACTGTAATGATTTGTAATTTTGAGTGTGAGGTCAAACGGTACATTCAAACGACCAGGCCTGGCAGGGCTTGGGAGAGCTTACATGCTCTATCGAATGACCTCGTCGTCGGAATTTCAGAGGGACATGGTTTGGAGGATTGAGAAGTGATGAAGCGTTAAGGCTTGCCTTGATCATCTTAGATATACCTGGTAAAATACCGCGATATCTTAAATCGTGGAAGCTTTTTTGGAGTAGATATTGAGTTCCATTTAAGATTGAGTTTTAACCCAAACAGCCCTTTACCAAGTGTCACACCCACTTTAAGTGATGTCATTATCCAACTAAACACTGTCCAATGCAAACATGAGTAAATCACCATTGTATTAGGTGTTGTCAGATAGTTTGTGAACCACCTCTGTTGTGACAGTCCTCTGATATGTGGTGGTTAGGCAAAAGGCATATCTTAGAACTTAATGTTTATGACGTAGGACAGGCTGGCCCATAATGCATTAAATATTTGTGATGTAAAGTAGAGGGGGTGTATTTTCACAGCTGTGAAGAACTAAGGCATCTTGGGGATGGTGTGGGGCTATTTATTGGCCTCAACCACTTCTGAGAAAAAGAGAGTTCTTTCTGGATATTTTATTACTAGAGAGAGAATATATCAGGGAGAAGCAATTGCAAACTAGAGAGTTTAATCACCCACCATTGTCATTTATTGTGAATCTTTTAATAGCTAACCAGAGATCCTTCATAGGTTGTTGGTGTGTTGGCTGCCTGATAAGGTGTATCTAGGGTACTTACTTCTCTCTCCCTTTGAATGAGTTACTTCTAAGCTTCCTTTATTATTGTCTGAGTTATTATTAACCGGGTTCAATCTGAGTGTTGATTGTATACAATATTGTGCGTTTGTTTATCTTTACTACGAATATTTGAATTATCTTTTATCACTATATCTATTGGGGTTACACCTCAACTGGTATTATTATACTCCTAGGATTCAGGGGACCACCTCTTACATTTGGCGACTTCACTAGGGAGTTATTCTTCTAAATATATGGCGAAAGATAACGTTAAACCTACCATTGATTTTGATGTTATTTAGCCTAACGAGGAACAAACGATGAGGGACCTTGAGGCTTCCAGGGATGGGGTTCCTCGAGTAGAATTACCCCTAGTTTAAACGAAAATAGGAATCCCAGCGATGACACAAGATTCTACTAGTGTCGTGATGGAATAGGCACAGATTTCCCTTCTCATGGCCAAATTCCTTGAGTTCTTGTATACCCCTGTAGCTGCAACTAATTTTGGGGGATTTGACCCCAGCTCCTTCGTAACACCAATAGCTGTTCCAGTAGACCCATCCAGCACAGCTTTAATAGGACTTGTCCTTACGAACATTGTTCTTACTCCTTTCCTAATAGTGGGAATCCTAGTTGTAGTAGGTATCCCACCAGTGGCCCCCTTCCCATTGCTCCAATGACTAGACTAATCCATCTATCTCCCATAGAAGAAATGACGAAGGAGATGATGAATATCATGGAGGCTTCCTTGTAGTTAACCGATGAGGTAGCATCAGTGTACGATAATTTTTGGACGCCTTACCCTCAAGAGTATAATGACGAACCTTACTCGAAGGACTGCATTCCTCCTATCTTTGATAAGTACATAGGAATGGGAGGAAACCCGAAGGAGCACATCAAGCAGTTCATCGGGCATTTGGGGTCTTATTACAATAATAATAAATTAAGGTTGAGGGAGTTTTCCAAATCCCTCATCGATAAGGCATTTACCTAGTACTCTCACTTGGCACTAAAGAGTGTCTCAACGTTGGAGGAAGTGCACGTTCTATTTGTCCATAAGTTCTTTCTAGCAGAAGCTGAATTCACATTGACACAGCTTGGCATGGAGAAGAAACGACTAGGGGAGGAAGTTATAGCATATCTCCGAAGGTCCAGAGAAAGGTCCCTCGGCGTGAGGGAGGAGGCAAAGGAGTCCAAACTACTTTAACTTTGTGCTAAAGGTTTGCTCCCGAAATACATCAGCCACCTCATCAACCAAATGCATGAAGGAACTTTTACAACATTTTTGAAAGCAGTAGGGAACATCTCATTAGTCGTACGACCAAACCCTATCGTGGTTCCTGTGATGTTCAGGTAGCCAATACAGCCCATTGTGGGATGTGGCCAGCCCCCACGAGTGGGATACGCTGATGGGGTAGAAGGGGCTAGCAGCCAAAGATAGATAAAAAAAGAAAGTTCGGTAGAGACAGAGAAGATCTACCACCGTTGCCTTGCACTGTCGAAGAGGCTGTCAGTTGTTACAATGCCATGGTGAAAGGGGGGGATAGTTTATGAGCCCACGGATACTTTATCTGTGGAGACAGATGCAGAGATAAGAGCTAATCCCAAATATTTCCAGATCCATCGAAATATTGGTAATTCAATGGCAACCTATTTTACACTAAGAAAGATTATAACCAAACACATGAAGGTGGGAACCCTGCAGATCCCTTAGGATAACGTCAAAAATAACCCACTACCAACACATGTAGCTAACCTGGTAGTTTCCTACGATGAGAAAGCTGAGGAGGAATCAAGGGAAATGATGTTAGAGCAAAAAGAGTTTGAGGAGGCATTGGAAGACTGCACCAGAGGAATGGCTAACGTGGTGATAGCCTACAATGAAGCTAGTGCCAGAGATATGGAAGATGTGTATAATCTTAACAACGAAGAAGTAAACCAAGGGATGGAATACCATGATGTACCCCAGTCGCCCAAGTTCTCATGGTTCTTCAACCAAGTAGGAATGTCAAAGGAAAGTAGGCTAGAGATAACGTAAGTGATTCTGGACATTATACAAAAAAATGCAGTTGCATCGCTGAGATGGAGGGGACCTATAGCTAGATTGGTAAGGAAGTTCCTGTCCAAAGTGACTTTCACTTACGCCGATAGAGATGTAAGGTTCCCACACAACAGTCCTTTATATGTGACGACTAGTATCAATGGTATAAGTTTTGTAAGGGGTCCAATGGATGGGAGAGCATCCATAAACATCATGGCCATCAACTCATTCTACGCAACCAATATTTCTAAGGCAAGGTTGATACCAATGCCTTTGGTGATCTCTGGATATGACAACCATTCCTCCAAGTCGATTAGGTATGTGAACGTAGGGATTGTAATGGGAAATCTCACTTCACACATTAAGTTTCATATGATTGAGAGTGATACTTGTTACCACCTTCTGGTATAAAGGGTGTGGATGCACAATCACGATTTAGTCCCTTCGACATATCACCAATGTACTAATGCAAACATAAAAGGGATTGAGATCATTATACGTGTAATGAAGAAACTCTTTGCAACCTAAGAAGCTCACTTGGTGGATGCTGCATTTTACATAAAATTAGAGGAGGACGCAAGAGTCCTAACAAGGAGAATGGAGGGAGCTAGAGTTCCCTCTATCAGAGAAAGAATGGGCCCTGTGAATAGACAAAGCAATTAAAAAGTAACGAGAAGAGAAGGAGCTGGGGAGTTTAATCATGTGGATCCCAAACCTCAAAATATCTCTAAACAACTGAGAGATAGGATAAGGCCCATCATGTATCAATGGAGTATGAGGCCTAATGATAGAGTGTGATGAGTAGATTTTTGGGGAACATGTTAGTAAAATCTTTGAGCGATAGAAGACTGTCTTTTTAAATAAGAAAATCAGGTGAAAGATCATAGTAAGAGCTCCCAAAATGTTAAGAAGAATGAAGGTACTAAAGAATGGGTGATCAAAGCTTTCCATACTGATAAATTCGAAAGAGTCCTAATGGCTAATCAAGACAGATGTATTAAAGAGATTGAAAAGTCCAAAGAGGTGCAACAAAAGATCACAATTTTTTTTAAATATAAATCCCATCAGAGTAAGGTTCTGCAACACACTAATGTTGACTCTGTAAGGGTCCCTAATGTCTCTCAAATGGGCAGGAGGGATCAGGATCTTGTAATTTAAGAGATAGTAGTTTCAAGGGAAGAAAAAGAAGCAGCAGAAGATGTTAATCAAGAAAAATTAGATGAAGAAGTGGAAGAAGTAGAAGAAGATGAAGAAGAAGAAGAAGATGTAGCAGATGATGAGGTGGAAGAGGAGGGTGAAATTCAAGGAAAGTTTTTGTCGAAATTTATGTTCAATACTCCTGAGAAAAGCCCCAATTCTTCTCGATATCTGGAAAATTCAAATGATTAAGACAAGTTCAGTGCTAAGGCAAGGATATAAGGTAATAAAAAAACAAACTCATGAAGTACAAAGAACAATTACCCTATTTTTAATCGAGGATCTAAAGTTGAAAGAAGACTTTTTTCAAATAAGAACATCCCAAACACCAGGATTCTCAGATATGGTGCAAAAGCTTCCCTCCAAAAATCCTCCAAATGATTAGTTCGATCATTTGTAACATTAGAGGGCTCTAAAAAAAGTGGGCTCTAAAGAGACTGAAAAGACTTTTAAGGATTCACAAAATTGTTGTTTTAGTTGTCCTATAACTAAAGTTGGAGAAGAATAAACTTGAAAGTTTTTGAATAAGACTTGGATTTGACATTGCTTTTTCTAATTCCAATAGTAAATATGGTACTTTGTTAAAGAAGGTATGGAATGCAATTTCATTTCTGATATGGATCAGTGACTTAATCTGTCCTTTGTTACAGATGAGACTAAGTTTTTTGCTAGTTTCATCTATGCTAAGAATATTAAGATTCAATGGTGTGAGTTATTGGAATTTCTTGGTCAAAATTTTACTTCAAATCCTTGGATCATTGGTGGAGATTTCAATGTGGCTTCCAATAATGGGGAAAAGGCTGGAGGTAATGATGTTGATGGTAGTGCTGCCATGGATTTTTTAGAAGCTATGGAGGTAAATGAAGTGATTGACTTGGGTTTCAAGGGCTCTAATTATATCTGGTTTAACAAAAGAGAAGGTTTGGATAGAATTTGGTGCAGACTCGATAAGATTTTTTGTAATCTTGCTGCTCAAAACTCAGGGGTTTGGGAAGTCCAACGTCTTAATAGGCATAAGTCAAATCACTATCCCTTACTACTTACATTTAGTAACGCTTCTAATACTCGCAATAAATCTTTTAAGTTCCAAAAATTCTGGATGGAAAAACCAGAGATATATGAGGTAGTGAAGCAGGCCTGGAATTCAACTGATCATACCAATCCGTTTGTTTATATAGGTAACATATTTAAAGCTCTTCGGTCTTCTTTATCTAGATGGAGTAGACAAGTTTTTGGAGATATCTTCTAAGAAGCTAGGAATGCTGAAGATCATTTGCTAGCTATGGAAATTATATTTTATAGAGATTGAAAATATTTTTTGGAAATTGGAAATTGAAAATATTTTCTAGAAATTAGAGATTGAAAATATTTTCTGAAAATATCTTCAGTCTAGCTCAGGCCAATAGCACTAAGAAACTAGAAATTGAAAATATTTTCTGTAGTCAAACAGCAAGGGAGAAGTGTTTGAAAGAAGGGGATAAGAACACTGCCTATTTTCATAGCTCAATGAAAGTATCTAGAAGACACTTGGTGATTTCAGATATCAAAGATCTGAATGGCGTGCAGCAGACTATTGTGACTGAAATTCAAAGGCTGCAATAAATTTTTTAAATCTTCAATTTAGACAAGATGATATGCCTTCCATTGCTTTGCAAGATCCTTTTTGGAGGTTATACCATCTTTAATAACTCCAGAGATAAACAATTCCTTATCTTCCATACCTGATAGCACTGAAATTTTAGAGGTGGTAAAACAGTTAAATCCCAATAGCTGCCCAGGTCCGGATGGCTTTAATGGTTTTTTTTGTGAGATTTTGGGAAATAATTGAAAAAGTAGTGGTTGCTGCAGTCCAAAGTTTCTTTTTAGGTATGTCTATGCCTAGAAATATTAATTTAACTCTTCTTGCTTTGATTCCAAAATTCCAATCTCCAAACAAATTTTTAGACTTCAGACCTATAAGTCTTGTAAACTTCATCAGTAAAATTATATCCAAGATCCTCTCTAACAAATTAAGTGTGGTATTGCCTCTGATCACCTCTCACAACGAAAGTGGTTTTTTGAAGGGAAGAGATATGATTGAGAATGCTATGTTGGCTCAAGAATTAGTGTCAATGATCAATTCTAAAAACTATGGTGGGAATGTGGTTATGAAATTGGATTTAACTAAAGCATATGACAGAGTCTCTTGGTTGTTTCTCATCCTCATCTTAAGGAAATTTGGTTTCTCTGAGCATTGGATTGATATGAGATGGAGATTATTGTCTAATTGCTGGTTTTCAGTGCTGATTAATGGAGATTCTTGTGGTTATTTCAAGTCTTCTAGAGGCCTGAGGCAAGGAGACCCTTTATCCCCAAGTTTGTTCATCATTATGGCAGAAGCTTTTTCGAGAAACCTCAACAAGTTAATTCCCCAGTTACATGGCTTCAAAATGCCAATTGGAGGCCCCAAATTTAATCATCTTGCTTATACTGATGATGTTATCATTTTCTCTTCTGGTGCAACCTCAGATTTAAAGAAGATTTTGGAGGTTATAAAATTTTTTGAAAGGGCTGCTGGTTAAAAAATCAATTTTTCCAAATCTCAACTATTTCTATCTAAAAAGATAACTCTAGCAAGGGCTAAGAAAATCATTACAACAACTGGTTTTTCTAACAAAATATTTCCTATTTTATACCTTGGTTGTCCTCTGTTTGCAGGTAGAAAAAAGATTTCCTATTTTGACCATCTCACTTAGAAAATCAGATATACTCTCACTGGATGGAAATCAAGGATGCTAACAATGGGAGGAAAGTTGGTCCTTCTTAAAAGTGTTGTATCTGCCATTCCTATTCATAATAGTGCACCTTTCAACCCTCCCAAAAAAGTGTTTCAAACCATAGAAGAATTTTTACTAGATTTTTTTGGGGTTCTTTAGAAGATAAAGTAAAGCATCATTGGTGTAAATGGAAGGATATAGCTAAGCCTATCAAAGAAGGTGGTCTCGGAATCAAGAGTTTGAGTGACATCAGCAATGGTATGTTTATGAAGCTTTGGTGGAAACTCAGGTCCACTGAATCTCTATGGTCAAATTTCATCAAGGCAAAGTACTGTAAAAAAAACCATCCTTTGTCAGTGACTCCAAAATCATTCGCAAACACCTGGGGAAGGATGAGCTGCATTAGAGACACTGCTGAAGCTCATATGAAGTGGAATTTAACCTTGGGAGACATTGATTTTTCTTGGGACACTTGGCTGGACTCTGGGCCGATTGGTGACTTCTTTAACATTCCTAGGAATACTAAAGTAAATGAGTTTTGGAAAAAAGATAGATCTTGGGATTGTAACAAGTTACATTAGTTTCTGCCTCTTCAGTTAGTTAACCAAATTAAGTAGACTCCAATTTGGAATGAAGACAAAGATGAGTTGGTGTGGACTGCATCTCAATTAGGTGCTTTCTCCTTTTCTTCGGCTTGGGAATCTGTTAGAATACCTAATTCTCAAATGATGTCTTCCAAATTCATTTGGGATCCTTGTATCCCCCCAAAGATGTCGGTGCTAGTATGGAAACTTTTCAAAGGTATTTTGCCTATAGATGAAAATATTAAAAAGGTTGGAATTAGAGTCCCCTCTAAATGCTCTTGTTGCAAAGTTCATCATGAAGAATCAACTGAACACCTCTTTTCTTCAAGTCAAACAGCTATTAAGGTGTGGAATTTCTTTAACTCTAACTATGGGATAATTGGTCAGCAGGGTTCCATAAGAATAAGATTGATTGTTTGGTGGTTGTCTTCAAATTCTTCTTCAAAGTTAGTTTTTAAATTAATTCCAGTTTTGATTTGCTGGTTTATATGGTGTTGATGTAAAAAACTAGATCGCTCTAATTATTCAATCACAGATAAATAAATAAGACAAAGATTTTTAAAGTGGTTCGGCTAGGAATAAAGCCTACGTCCACTGTTATGTTATTGCTGAGTGTTTGCAGAATTCTTGATTACAAGTTCTCTCAAGAAATTCCGGTCCCTTTGAATGAGGGAGATACAATGTATTTATAGCCCTGAGGCTTACATATGAAAGGGTGGTACATTAAATGATATACATATGAAAAGGCCTTGAGGCTATCATCTGAAAGGGTGATACATTAAATGATATTGAAAGGGTAACTCATTTAATGTTCTTCAAGCGTGTGCGTCAAGATGATAAGCAGTCAATGAACAGTTTTGAACTGTTGGCTGTCTGGCAATCAATGCTGTGGTCGAGATGCAGCTCGAACCACCTTAGTTGCTCGTCGTTCAGGAGTTCATCGTAGCGCTAGAGTTCCTCGGAGTGTTGTAGTTCCTCGGGGTATCCTTGTTGCTCGGAGCGAACATGACTTGGTCGGGGGAAATAAACTTCCTCGTTGTTATTGTGCCATGTAGATTGACACGTGTCTTCTTATTATTGGTCCACGTCAGCAGATTAAATTTGGTATCAACATATGGATTCAAAGAAATAGAGCCAGATTTGATAGTTCTTCCATGTTCATCAATACTATCATTCACAATATTCAGGTTACTTCTGAAATTTGTTTTAAAGGTCCAAAAATTCCTAAAAACAAATTCATATTGGTGAACTGGAATCTTCCTCCTAAAGAAATTTTGAAGTTGAATGTTGATGGTAGTTTTCTGGGCCATCCTGGAAAAAGTGATGTGGGTGGTATTCTGAGGAATCACAGAGGTGAAGTTTTATGGCTTTTCTATAAATATTTAGGAGTCTCTTCAAGTTTAGAAGTTGAGGCTGCTGCCCTAGTCCAAGGCCTTACCCACTATCAAGATCTTAAAGATTATTTGCTTATTATTGAATCTGATTCAAAGGTTTTAATAGAAGCTCTTCATAAGAAGTCCTCATATCCATGGAAAATAAAAAGCCAAGTGATGCAAGTTTTATATCTAGCCTCTAATATCTAGTACAAATTATTTCGTATTCACAGAGAGGCAAATTTTGCAGTAGATTTCTTATCTAAGATGGGAAGTAGTCAAAAAAAGTCTTTTATGTGTTATAGTATAGATCTCCTTCCCAAGTATTTCAAAGGTGTCTTAAGATTAGATAAGATGTAAATTCTTTACATTAGATCTGTTTCTTAAATTGGTTTTAGTTTGTAAGCCATGGTGAGGGCTCTTATCACCCCCATTTATAAATAATCTATATTCATAAAAAAAGCTTTGGGAGAGAGGAAATGAAAGGCAGCTGCAACGAACAACATGCAGTGCAAGAAGATGATAACAGAGGACAGAAGGGTGATTAATCTCTTATGAAGGTGTGAGCGGGCAGTCGAAGGAGTTATTTAAGAGACTGACGAAGAGGCTGACCCGGTGTATAAGTTTTTTCAAGTAGACTAGAAGGGGAAGTGCATGGTAATAAATAACTCAAATATACATGAGTTTGTGAAGGAAATAGGAGAAGAACCAGAGTACATGATGGATAGCTCGAAGCCACAAGTGCAGGAGCTGGAGAAGTTGGATCTAGCCGAAGAGGTAAAATATCCAAGGCCCATCTTCATTTCGAAGGATCTGAATGTTGAGAAAAGAAGGGACTTGATTGAGCTAATTCGAGAGTACATATACGTATTTACGTGGAAGTACACAGAGATGGAGGGGATAGATGAAGAAGTAAGTTTCCACAAGCTGAACGTTATGCCTTCAGCCATATTGATAAAGCAAGCCATAAGAACTTATGATCCAGAATTGGACCTGAAGATCAAGGAGGAGGTTTAACAGTTTCTAGCAGTCGGATTCAACAAATCGATACAGTACCTACTTTGGTTGTCAAGCATTGTCCCAATGGGAAAGAAGGATAAAAATCAGATAAGGATCTCTGTGGACTGCAGGGACTTGAACAAATCTTGGCCAAAGGTTGAGTTCCCTCTACCCTCCATTCACAACTTGATTGATGAAACTGTTGGGGATAAAATATATAGCTTTATGGATGGGTATGTGCGATACAACTAGATCAAGATGGATCCAATAGGTGCAGTGAAAACTGCGTTTAGAACCTCGTTAGGTAATTTCATGTACAAAGTAATGCCTTTGGGTTGAATAATGTTGGATCAACATATTAGAGAATGATGATGGCCATCTTCCATGACTTCTTTCATAAGTTCTTGGGATTTTATGTGGATGTTTTAGTCATTAAGTCGAAAAGGAGGAGTCACGTCTGGGTTATTTGAAGAAGGTATTCATTCGGTGCAGGAAGTATAAGATGAAGATGAATCTGTTGAAATGTTCCTTCGAAGTTGCAAGCGAGAAGTTTTTAGGCTTTATAATGGATCGACAGGGAGTTCAGATGGACCAAGACAAGCTACGGGTGATCATAGAGATGCCATGCCTAAGAACAACAAAAGAACTCAAGAGTTTCCTTGGTAAAGTCTCCTACCTTAGGAGATTTGTGCCAGGATTAGCTGAGATAAGTCATCCACAGGTGGAGCTGCTATAAAAGGGCACTAAGTTTAAATGGGAGGAAGCTCATCAAGAATCTCTCACCAAGTTGAAGAAGTTGCACACTTCTCCACAAATGATGATTCCTCCAAAGGCGGGGGTACCATTGTAGATCTACCTCACATCTACCACAAGGTTCGTTGGAGCTCTCTTGGCACAGGAGATTGATGGTCAGGAAAGGCTACTCTACTACCTAAGTAGGATCATACATGGACCAGAGACAAGGTACAGTGGTGTAGAAAGACTTTATTTTGACTTGGTATTTGTAGCACAAAAACTTAGATATTATATGATACCTTTCACAATTCATATTGTGACAAGATGTGATCTCATTAAGTTTTTATTGGCAAGAACTATCTTGATTCGTAGAGCAGCTAGGTGGTTCCTCATCCTCTTAGAGTATAACTTAAAATGTGTGGTCCATCGTGTGATCAAAAGCCATGCATATGAAAATTTATTGTCAATCTTTTCGTCTGGGATATTTGAGCCACCCTATAAGAGCATTCCTGGAGATGATTTGCAGGCTAAATTTTTGGATGAAAACTTTAAAGAGTGGACTATGCAGTTTGATGGATATTCGACAGAGAAGAAGGGGGAGTCGGGGTTATTATTTCAAAGGGGAAGAAGGAATTTTTCCTTTCCTACAAGTTAGATTTACCTTGCTCCAATAATGAAGTAGAGTATGAGGCATTAGTGTTGGGATTGCTAGAGGCCCTTCGAAGGGGAATTAATTTGCTGTTCATCAAAGATGATTCGAACTTAGTGGTCCAACAAGTGAATGGGGAATATGCATTGAAGCATCTCTGCCTGGTGCCCTATAAAACGATTATCTAATGGTTCATCAACCAGTTCCACTAGGTCAAGATAGAGAGGCATCCCAAAATGATGAACAAGCATGTTGATGTTTATGCCTCAATTGCCTAGAAAGTGGCCATGAAAACCGACACAACCATTGTGGTGATACAACGAAGAACAACTCCATCAGCGGTGCAATCGATCTTACCAATGGAAGACGATTCGGATTAGAGAGGAGAGATAAAGAAATAGTTAGAGTCTGGCGAAGGCAAGATGGAACTTAGAGAGATAGCAGAGTATTTTACAAGCCAAGGAAGTCTTTACTTCAGGAATGTTAGAGGATAGCTATTTAGAGGCATCGGGCCAGAGGAAGCAGAGAAAAGGCCGAAGAAGACACATGATGAACATAAAGAAAAAATTGAGATCCCTTTATACAGAATAATCCAAAGAGAAGGATACTTCTGGCCACCGATGAAGAAGGATACAACAGAGTTACAACGAGGGCGTGATAAATGTGATCTTTTCTTTCAGGCAGTTGAATGTCACTTCGTTGAAACTCAGGTGGATTGGAGGTATCCTTATATTGATTTTATCAAGGATGAAGTTGTTCCTACGTAGAAAATTAACATGATAGGACTCAAATGAAGGTACTTATGGTCCTACATCTAAGAGGAGTAGCTTTATTGCAGGGGATACTTCAACAGGCCATTACGATGCATCACAAAGGAGGAGGCAATGGAAGTTTTGAAGCAATCTCATGACCCAGCTGACATTGGAGGAGCAAAGTTATATGACCAATTAATGACCTTGGGTTATTATTGGCCAACCGTGGAGAAAGATTCTGGTGAGTTTGTTTGAAAGTGCAAGGCATGCCAGCTACATGGAAACATGATCCATGCTCCTTCGGTAGACTTATCTCTTGGGCCATTCCTTACCCATTCCACACTTGGGAGTTTGACCTGGTAGGGGAAATACACCCATCTTTAAGGGGAAAGATCTGGATACTTGTGGCAACGGAGTGCGTTACAAAATGGGCTGAGGTGATACCACTAAATAGAGCAACGACAGGTATAGTGGCTAACTTCATTAGAGAGTACATCATCTGTCGATTTGGGATTTTGAAGGTTATTATCTCTAATAACGGGACCCCATTTATCAATAAACAAGTAACGATTCTCACATAAAAGTACTCCTTTATTCATCATACCTCAACGGTGGCATATCCTAAGGGCAATGTCAAGCCGAAGTAATTAACAAAACCTTGGTTAACATCTTGGCCAAGATGATGGAAGACTTCCCAGGCTCATAGAATTACAAGATTCCAGCAGTTCTGTGGGCCTATCGAATGACAAAGAGAAAACCCACAGGGTATACACCACTCTCTCTTGTGTTTGGAGAGGAAGTAATTCTGTCGGTGGATCTGAAAGTTCCTTTAGCCTAATATGCCTTACGAAGCAGCATTCTCCCTTAGAGCAGACATGTACAGTTGGAAGCACTGGATGAACATAGGGACAATGCGATGCAACACTTCCAAATATACATGAAGCAGCTCTCCAGGGCATACGGCAACTTGGTAAGGCCAAGAAGGTTTGTAGAAGGGGATTTGGTTTTGAAGGAAACAGTAAAGTACATTTGAGGGCTCCCATTGCCTAAATTTACGGTGAATTGGGAAGGATCTTACAAGGTCACAATTTAGGTTGCTGCTTAATCTCTAATATGGAAGAGGATAAACCTTTCAATATTAATAACAAGTGGTTGAAGGTCTATCATGTTTAAGCGACTAATCTCAGTTAGAAATTTATTTTTATGTTAAAGTTATGTTGAAATTCATTATATGAGTTATTTCTTTCGTGATAAGATAAGAAAAATAAGTTTACTTGTAAATTGTAAGAGTTATATCTTTGTAATAAATGGAAGAGTTGTAACGAACCAGTGCATGATAACAAAATCATATTTCTTTCATTCATATACTCAAAAGGATTACAAAATTGGGAACTGCTGCAAAAATTTTACATTTGAGGAAAATTAAACACAAAAAATTGGACCTTAACCCAAAAGGAACCACAAATCAGGTTGGGAGAAAAAGTCTTTAGGCAAGCCCGAAGAATCCTCCAAGCATGTTCTCTGAGTAGCGATGCAGCCTTCAAGCCTGGTCTGCACTTGTGCGCATTCAATCAATAAGGCTTCACATTCTTGTTTGAACTTTAATAGAGATTCTTCGGAAGCCTTAACTTTGTCATCAATTGCTACTAACAGAGGGGCCAACTCTGATGGCCTTTTCTCCTCATCTTGTTGGGACTCTACATGCTTCAAATAAATATCCTTCTTACTCTCCAACTATTGGCTCTTTAAAAGTTTTAAGTGACCAATCAGCCAGTTTAGTTAAAAACCGTCCTTGCCCATCTCCTTCAAACTACCCAGGAACCAATTGATGAGGGGCCTAGTAAGGTTGGATGTTTGAGTAGTAACCACATCAACAATAATTACTATCAAACCTTGGAGCCTATATCTCATCACCAAGGTGTTTCAATGGAGGTAATCGACAGTGAAGCTTTGAGGATGGTGAGTGGCATTCTGCTCAATGATAAAATTATTAACTGCCAATACTTGGGGAGATTGGCGAAGAATAAAGAGGCAGAACTCATGAGGAGACATGTTTGGTGGAGAATACTCACAACTTGACTCGCTATCAGTTGGCAAGACTGTAGTTGAACCACAATCATTGTGGCTTGAATCCTTAGAGGGGACTGGTTCTTGATGGGTGGATTTAACAAGTGAGGGATCACGCTGAGTTGGTGCTTCGATAGTAAAAGGCTCCCTCACAACCTGAGACATGATAAAGAGAAATGATATTGAGGAAGAAAATATCTTAACAAGTGGTTTTCATTGTTAAGTCATTGTTATAGGTGGAGATTGAGAAAAATCATAACAAGTGGTTTTCATTGTTAAGTCACCATTATAGGTGGAGTTTGAAAAAAACCTTAATAAGTGGTTTTCATTGTTAAGTCACCGTTATAGGTGGATTTTTGAGAAAAATCTTAACAAGTGGTTTTCATTGTTAAGTCACTGTTATAAGTGGAGTTTGAGAAAAATCTTAACATGTGGTTTTCATTATTAAGTCACCGTTATAGGTGGAGTTTGAGAAAAATCTTAACAAGTGGTTTTCATTGTTAAGTCACCGTTATAAGTGGAGTTTGAGAAAAATCTTAACAAGTGGCTTTCATTGTTAAGTCACTGTTATAAGCGGAGTTTATGAAAAATCTTAACAAGTGTGTTTTCATTGTTAAGTTACCTCGAAGGCATAATAATAACACTTGTGAAAAGAAAAGGGAGAAAGCAGTACATACCTTAGGCACAATTGCAGCAGTAACAATTGCAGGAGTAACAACTTCAGGGGTAGAAACTGAAGGAAGAACTCCACCATCCCTCTGACTCTGAGCTGAACCCTCAGAATGGGGAACCTCATACCTTGGAGATGAACCTTCTTACTGAAAATGCACAAGTGCCAAGGATGGGGAAGGTTCCACCAACATCGTTTTAACTCCAGGTGATACATCAACCCCCATAGGAGCCGAATGAACCCCTGGGCTAGAAGATGGACCAACAGTAGCCTGAGGAACTTGTGGAGTCCGAGAACGAGAGGGAGGACTTAAACTTAAAGAAAACTGCACACAATATCAAAGCGTTAGGCATAAGAAACACAACATACAAGGGAGGCAAAAATCACAAGGAGTGAGCTTACCTCAGTGATATTAGTGAAAAGAGAAAACACAATGGCAGGCCTCACCAGAGGGAACTGAAGAATTGACCCAGTAAGAGATGTGGCTAGGTCAAAAGAAACTATTACTTGAAAGCCAAGAAAATGGTAAGCACACAATACAACCAAGGAGAAAAGATGGCTAAAAGAGAAAATAATTATTACCTCGAGAGAACTGGAAGATACTGGAACAATATCGAGAGGGACCACTAGAAAAGGAGATGCCTCAGCAGAAGACAAAAGAGTCTCATCTGGCTAATGAGAAGCTCCAATGGATTCTATAGAAGCAACAACTCTCCTGGCAGCCTCATCTGCATGTTTAGAGGCAAAACGACGAGAATAAGAGAGACCATACATGGGAGAATGGGGAGGAGATGCAACAGTCTTAGGAGCACCGAAACATCCTCCCACAAAAGGGTTCACTGGCAGAGAAGGCCTATCTTTTTCAACATCCTTCATGGACAAAAGATATGTGCATAAGTGTTATAAAATATACCTCACTAAGTTTGAAATGGCTAAGTGTGGGAAAATATACCTCATGCTCTGGAGAAGAGTGGTATGAAATGACCATGGGCGAAGCAGGAGGTGAAAGAACAAGAGAAGACCTCTCAGTGGGACCATGCTCAATCTCAGAACTATCATCAAGGGCAATGGACTTAACGGTAGATGGAGGATGAGAAATCCTTGGAACAGAGGCAGTAGGTGGTGGTAGTACTTCGTACGCATGTTTCTTCTGGGTCTTTATACCCAGATTCTTCTTCCTAGTACCAGAGCCACAGGCAGCAGAGGTGACTCTAGAACTTTTTCTCATTTACGTAGCCCCCTTAGTGGGATCAACTAGTATTGTGGGAAATGCAACAGGGGGGAACAAGAGGAGTATTTCGTTGAAACTCACGCTACACCCGTTCAAGTTCTCCATGGAACTTCTCTCGTATCTCCCCACTCAGATCTGCAGACATTTAAGGAGGAACAGAGGCAATAGGAAATGCATCCACATGAATTTGGGACTTAGGTTGGTATTTGGACTTTGAAGAAGTCCTACTCTTTGAGGCCCCTGCTTTCTTGGAGGGAGGTTTTGATGGTCCCTCGCTAGGAGCTATATCAATAAAAGCACCTCATGCGGGAGCACCTTTGCCAGTTTGTTTGGGCATGGGAACTCTCTTGGCCCTTGATGCAGTAGTGGAGATTATAGGGTAGTACTGTGGCAGCTCTCTAGGAGGAACTTTAGGAGTATGGCTTAAAGGGAACTCAATCCCAAGAACAGATTCCCCTTTACTCCCAGCTCTAAGGGTGGAAAAGTCTAAACCACCAGGTAAACATAGGGACTTTGGATGAACTCTTCAGTCTTGGCCAGTTGTGACGGCTAATACTTCAACGCAAAATCCAAAGTAACATTGCCCTTTCGGGTGAGGGTATGGATGGTAACTCAGTTGTTGATTGCTGAATAAATGGTGGAGGCCACTGAGACAGTGTAGAAGGCATAAGACTCATAAAAAGTAGTTCTAATGTGAGACTCTTAAAATACTGGCCGAGGAACCCCCTGGTCGTAGCCAAACTGACGACTGCAGTGGTTAGGGTTGTAATGTTTTGATATGTATCCCCATTCAGTATGGAGGGCAGGCAACTTGGAGTCAAAATTGGGCTGCACCACTCTAGAAGCATGACGAAAGAAATTCCAAGTGTGGACAAAGATTTCCTCACTATAAGGCCTCAAAACCAAGCAAATTGGTTTGTCAAAGATTGCGAGGATGTCCTTGTGGCTTTGTTTTTTACGAAAATGGAAAAGGCGATGGGGCTTGATGGTTTATCTAGTTGAAAGAGGGATTGTATTGGCTGTTACCTCTGGAAAATGCGTGTAACAAAAACCCATTAAGACTATAGCATTGGCAAAGTTGGCCAAGTTGTATCGACCTAAAGATCGTTCCATATCTAAGTGGGTCCTATCCAGCCAAATATAATGGGATCCCAAAGTCATGATTGCTAGATGGAGCTTATACCCCCTGGCCAAATGAATGGATTGATTGAAGAAATCCCTACGAGGATGGTCATTGGTATTACTAGGTGTAAACACCACATTCTAGAAACCCCCAAGTCCTTCCTTAGGTCCCAAGCACCTCCTCCATTCACTACAAACCAGGACCCGTTTGACTCTAGTTAAATCTATCATCAGAGCGAAAGATATTTGAATCTTCGAAGGCCACTAAATATCCTTTCCAACGATCTACCCCATGCATGAATCAGCCTTACTGTTCATCGAAAATTAATCTGAAGGCCACCGAGCACTCTCGGGACCCATTTGACCAAAGTCAACTCTCTGAACCGAGGGAAGCTCTTTAGCTCGAATGAGACTAAATGAATCTTTGAAGGGAGTTGAATAACCTTTCCAATGTTCCATTCTGTGTGCAAATCAGCCTTACGGTATGAACGAATGACCTGTTTTACTTCGACAGGTCACCGGGCGCTCTCGGGACCCATTTGACCAAAGTCAACTCTCTGAACCAAGGGAAGCTCTTTGTAATGTTGAATTACCTCTTATAACCTTTCCAACGATCTGCATTGTGAACAATTCGAACTTACGGTTCAGACGAACGATCCATTACCGTCGGACAATCTCCAGTCCAAAGGATCGACGAGTGCTTCCAAGCCCCGTTTGACCCAAAGTTAGCTCTCGAACCCGGGAGTGTCCCAAAGGACTCTTGAAGGTCTCTGAATTAACTTTCTAACAGTATGCCCTGTGCACGATTTGGGTCAATGTATTTCATTCTACGACCATTTTTCTGAAAAAATCTACACGAGACTGTCAATTGGTAAGTCTATTTCCCTGCGTATCGGTAGTGTATCTAGGGTTACCTGTCTATTGGAAAGGCTAGGTCTATGCTGATCGACAACCCCTAACCCTATATATAGAGGGTATGAGATCACTCTCAAGTCACACCTCAGGTCCATTAGTATCAGTGATCTTAACAACATTCTCCTGCGATCGGCAAAATTTCCTTGTGTGGAAATTCTTTCCACCTTTCTTTCCCATCATTTTCCAATCTAGAAAAAAATATCCAATAACATTGTTCACTTGCATGGAAGCTCTCCATCAATTAAGATCATTCTTCAAAGTCTTCAAAAAAAGGTCCAACACTCTTCCCTTTCTTTGAATTTCTTTATTTTTGAATTAATTACATAAATTCCTAATTTAGTTTTTACTTTAGATTAATCCACATCCTTTATTAGTATATTGCACATAATCTTTTTTTTGTAAAAAAAAAGAGGGTTATACCTATAAATTCCAACGGGATTATTTCACATTTTCTCAACACTAAAATAACTTTTCTCACACACACATACATATAATAAATTCCCGTTCGGAATCTATGAGACCCACCCTTATGCTGCATGAGAACTACGTGGACTTTGATGCCTTTCCGTTCGGAAGCTAATTTCCAATTACATATTTCCACCCATTTCCTTATATTATTCATATATACCATACTTGTTGTTAATATATTGCTTCTTATCTAACACATATTATCTTTCCATCATGACGATCAATATCTCAATAAGCGCACACATCGTAATTTTTAATTATAATTTTAGGAACATTCCTATGGATGACCTCATTCCATCTTTTCCATTATGAAAGTCGAGCGATTCCGATATCCACTTATATATACACGCATACACACTTTACGGAGAAATTAAGAAAAATAGTAACATAAGCGCATGAGAGACCGAAAGGGAGGTATGGGCGCCTAACACCTTCTCATTCCATAACTTAGCCCCCGAACCTTTGAACTATTGGTTTTGTAAGCATCAATTAGTCTTTGATTTCGTTCTCTCGAGGTGGTGACATATTTTTTTGCCTGTTTTGTGCAAAATAGATTGGCGACTCCATCTCTTTACCTTACCCCACATCGATGACGACCGAAGCGCTTCTAAGGGGAAGAGAGGGCGCAAGACCTTTCACTCCCTACAACTGCCAAAAGAACCAGCCCCATCATCATCTACATCTTGGGGCCCATAAACTTATCCTACCTAAATAGAATGCCAAAGGTGCTCCATAGAATGGTAAGCCTAACCCAGCTTAGGAAAAACCACTATACCCCCTTTTATGGTGTCAAACATGGTAAACCATCTTTGCCCGGTCTCCTAGGCTAACATCTTGGTCACTACCCTCCTTCACAACCATTTCATGTAATCACCAAAAATAGGCCAAACTCTGCCAATAGATTGGTAAGGACGGATCGGTGGCCGACGATTCTCCCATAAAGAACCCAGCCGCATACGCATGCCTTCCGATAAATCCTCTATAGGAAATAAGTCTAGTGTTCGAGGTGGCATAATATGTTCCCATCCAAATTAATGCAGGAGTCGGCAGGGAAAGTATAAAGAGGTCTTCCAGAGGTCAACCAATCGAACATACTGGTATTCCCCCAATTACAGAATAGGTTATAGCTCCCTCACCAGGATACTGACCAACACAAACCATGAGCCCTGTGCTCCACAAACCAATTCTCCCAACTCTCAATATCCAGACCGAAGCTGATGAAGTAGAGAGTAAAGAAATTTGGCACTGCTACCAAGGGATATTAAGGAGGGATCGCCAAACGGAATCTCTCGAACAACCACATAAACAACATAATAAGGCTGCCCCTCAGAAAATTAAAATGACCTCCTCGCCAAGCATCTAAACCATTCAGGGTCTCTGTCGATATCACCGCCACAAGATTACGACGATATGACATCCATGTAGTAATAGTTGCAAGTTGAGTGTCTACTAGAAGGTCCCCAGTCACCAATAATAACTTTGAAGTTAAGCCAAGGATAATAGCCTGCATCACCAACATCCGACAAACGCACGGAATGCAGCATAGTTGGGAGAGAGATCATTCCTCCCATAACCAATGACCGAGCCATCAAGGGAGAAATATGGATAAGTCCTTATAACAACTCCCGAAGATATATAGATAATTTAGTCATGACCTCCCCCTAGTATAGCAGAAAACTCCTCATAAGTTGGGAAGACTTCGAAAACATAATCCTCGGGGTGCCAGAATTTTACCTTTGTCATCATCATGTTCCATTTAATAGGCCAATTACGCCAAAAGGAAACCCGACCAATGTTGAAAGCGTTGTAGTCTACATTATACGAGCACATAGCCTCTAAGTTTTCAAGATAAAAGGCGAATTTAATGCTTTTAGGAAGAGCCTTGTTGGAAAGGATAAGGCAATAAGCAAAAGAAAGGAAATGTGGAATGGTGAAGGAAACACTCTACCTTACGCCTTTTTATACTTGAAAAGATAAGCCAAAAACAAAGGGCCTGCAGAATTCGGATGAAACCCCATCAAGGAGAAAAGTAGATGAAGAAAGTGTAAACAAAGCCATGGGGTGATTAGACTGGACTGACCTGCCAATAGGCAGGACAATGGGTATGCCTATCGACATCCCTCTATTTTTGGAAAGTTTTCTTTTTTCCTTTTTTGTTAAAATTAAAAACTCAATAACATTTAATTCCAAAAATAATTCAGAATGATTACTCTGCTTACATTTCTAACTCATCCCATTCAAAAAATTATCTTCGTAAATCTTAAATCTTTTACAGTCTCAACAGCAAAGTAAAAATTGCATGTAGGATAAAGTCATCTACGCAAAAAAAAATAAAAACCCCATTCATTCCATATATATTGATTTATTACATTTTGTCTTGTAGAAAAGAAGAAAAATAAACGGGATGTTTATGTAAAAAACTGGACGAGATCCAATTTAATAATCACAAATAAAATATAGAATATAAATTAGATAATTAAAAGATGGAAACATAAGGTTTTAAAGTGGTTCGTCTATGAAGAAGGCCTACATCCACTGTTGTGGTATTGATTTTAGAGATTACAGAAAGCTAGGTATTCTTGTTAATAAGAAGTCCCCAGAATTCATTCTATCTTGCCCATTGGGAATGTGATACAATGTATTTATAGTGATCTGGAGATTGAGGGTTGGAATATCAAGGGATGTAATGCTTTTATACATCTAAGTCTTTACATATTGTACATAATGAATGTGACAGTTGATTGTTCATCCAACGTGGTGACCTTTCGTTTGTATTAATGTTCGACATTCTTCATATTGGTCGGCATTCTTTATGCCGAGTAACTATTTGCTAACTAGGATTTTTGCCACATAAGGAGACAAATTTCCTTTTCTGATTGGTCCATATAGGTGGATATTTTTTAGTATCAACAGAATCCCCTAATGCTTCATTCTTGATACTCTTATTGAAAGGATGGAGTATATTCTCTCAAGAATTGGTCGGCTGATGCCGACGTGTAGGACTTGAAAAAATTTCCATGTTTTGATTCTGTAATGGAGTTTTTGTAAATAATTTTAAATTTAACGAACCGTCAAAGGGTATATTGGTAATTTCGAGCATTTAAAATTGTATAGTCGTCATAATGTCAATCGTTTATGCAAGTAATCATTTCATGCATGTTTTCCCAGGTAAGCTATAAAAAGGAGATATTTTCACCAGATTTTCCTTACCAAACCTTTTTCACCATTCAAACTCTTCTTCTTCTTCTTCTTCTTCTTCTTCTTCTTCTTCTTTAAGTTATTCATCTCATAGCTTTTCCTTGCTTCCTTCGTTTCAGCCTTCAATTTTTCTATAGGCTCTTTTTCTCTCCTTTTTCAATTCGCTTCCTATCTCTCTTGAAAACATGGTTTATATTGTACACGGAGAATCTTTATATGAGTTTAGGCAGTAATAGGGTATTCTTGATTGGGTAGGTTTAGAAATGCCCGTACTTCCTGTTGAAGTATTATCCTTACCAGAGGTCTATTGGATTCCTTCTTTATTTATAGTTGAATGTGGCTTTACCTTTCCTCCTAATCCTTTTTATTTATAATTTTCCCAATACTTTGATGTCGTTCCAGCTAGAGTAGCCCCCAACACTTGGAGAGTTGTTAATGGGATTCATAGGATGAATCAGGTTCATAGCACTCACATTGGCATTCTATAGCTAATATTTGTTAGAAATGGGTTACCAGTGACAATAATTATTATCTAAAGTCTAAGTTTGTCAATAGGGCTCTTGTTGTCAATCTTCCATACTTCAACATAGATTATTTCAATTATGGAGTTATTGCGAAGAATCGGTAATATGATCCTCTGCAGGGTGAAGAGGTGTATGATGGGCCTAGGTGTCCTCAAGTGGGTCATGGCATAGGTTGTTGGATTTGATTAGTATATTCCTTGTATTTGCTGACCACTTGTTTGATGATATTCTAATTAATTCTCTTATTTTTCTGTCTGTGCAGTTGATAGTAAGAAAAAGTTCCCCATAGAACAGAATGCAATTTATTGATCCAATTTCCCTTGGCAGCGTCAAGCCTTTTCTTCAACCCATTGAGCAAGGTTCTATTAGTCGCCTCTGTTTGGCCATTTCTCTATGGATGTCCTAGTGCAGAATGGAGCTTTTGGATCTTGGATTGAAAAAAATATGCTTCAAATTCATCATTGTCAAATTGGGTTACATGGTCTGTTATGGAAGCATAAGGCATCCCATACTTACATATGATGCTCTCCCAAATGAACTGATACACCTTTTCATATGGCATCTCAATCAACGGTTCTGCCTCCACCCATTTAGTAAAGTAATCAATAGCCACGACCAGGTATTTGAACCTACCCTTCGTCATCAACAGTGGGCCGACTAAATCAATTCCCCAAATAATAAAGGGACAAGGAGAGATAATCGGCTTTAAAACAGCATTGGGTGCTTTGTGAATGGCTGAGAATTTCTGGCACTTGTCATATTTTCTAGAAAAAGCTGTGTAATCTGCCCTCATGGTCGGCCAGTAATATCCCTGGGTGCTAATTCTTTGGATAACGATCGACTTGCTGAATGAGCTCCACAAGAAGCTTCGTGCACCTCTCTAATCAATTATTCCACCTCTAATGGATGAACACAACATTGTAAGGAAATTATTAGACTCCTTATGAACAAAACTCCATAATCCAATACATACCGCGCAGCTTTATACCGGAGCTTTTTGGAATTTTTAGAATCTCGTACGAGCATCCAATTTTTAATATAGGCTTTGATCGGGTCCATCCAAGAGGGTCCCAAATCTATGGTCACAAAGTTCACCATTAAATCCTCATCGATGCGCATGTTAGAGAGAATTTTAATAGAAATTATTCTTCAGAGTTCAATTTTGGTCTCCTAAGCTAGCCGAGCAAGGGCATCTGCTCGGACATTTGCTATTCTCAGGATTATGCTCATTTATATAGCTGAAAACTTGGCAATGACTTCCATGGCTTTGGTGAGGTATCTGACCATCAATTCTCCTTTAACCACATATAGGTGTAGCACTTGGTTAACAACCAACTATGAATCACAATGCGTCATTAATTGCTCAGTGCCTAATGAATGGGCTAAATCTAACCCAACTATCAAAGCCTCATACTCTGCTTCTTTGTTTGTTGCTTGGAATTGAAACCTGAGTGCATATTCAATATCAATTTGATCAGGAGTATTGAGTATTATACCTGCTCCCCTCCCCATCACGCACGAAGATCCATCAACATATAAATTCCATAAGGGAACTTCTTTATTGAAGCTACCTACTGTCAGAACTCCGTGGTGGAACATCTTATCACTCTCCTATGCGTATTTTTTTAGCCATTTATTGGATTGTGGATGATCCAGGTTGATTGACAACAACTTCAGCTTGCTTTTTAGTTGAGCTCTCTTCCGTAGAAGTCTACTTAATAGACAAGTTTCATTGGTCGAGCATCATTGGATATGTCAACTCAATAATAAAATCTGCCAAAGCTTGGCCTTCCAATGATGATCTTGGTTCATAAATAATATCATATTCTCACAATTGTACTGACCATTACATTAGTCTTACTAATTTCTCAGGTTTATAGAGTGCTTATAGAAGAGGTAGATCCATAAACACAACTATCGTGAGTGCCTGGAATATGGCTTCATACATATGGATGCTTCAATGAGTGATACAACCAACTTTTCCAAGTATGGATACCTGATCTCAGCCCCTCTAAATGCTTTGCCGGTGTAATATATTGATTTTTGGATTCCATTATCTGATCTGACCAAGGCCGAGCTCATTGCAGAATCAGAAACAGCTAAATCTAAATATAATTTCTCTTTTAATACTGGTCGGGAGAGTAGCGACGGTGATCCCAAATACCTTTTTAACTCTTGGCACGCTTCTTCACATTATGCATTCCACTCGAACGTCTTTCTCAATACTTTAAAGAACAACAAGCATCTATTCGTTGTTCGAGAAATAAATCTCTTTAAGGTCGCTACTCTGCCTATGAGACTATGAACATCCTTATTGAAAATCGACGATTGAATTTCTATCAAAACTTTTATTTTTGCTAGATTGGACTCAATTCCCCTTTGATTGACTATAACACTGAGGAACATACCTTCTTGCACTCTGAACACGCACTTGGTCGGATTCAGCATCATTTGATGTTTTTCTAGCTGGTCAAATGTTTGACTGAGATAGCTGATGTGATCTGAAGCCTTCTTGCTTTTTCTTAACATATCATCCATATAAACCTTCATATTATTACCTATCTTCTCTTCAAATACTTTATTCACTAACCTTTGGTACGTTACTCTAGGGTTCTTGAGTCCAAAGGGCATTACGTTGTAGTAATAGGTTCCTCAGTTGGTGATAAAGGTTGTGCTTTCTCTATCTTCTGGCTTCATTTTTATCTGATTATACCCAGAGTAAGCATCCATAAAACTCAAAAGTTTATACCTCGAAGTAGCATCCACCAATTGGTCAATTCTAGGCAAGGGAAAATTGTCTTTTGGACAAGCTTTATTCAAATCAATAAAATCAACACATATTATCCACTTATTATTTTTCTTTTTGACCATTATGACGTTGTCCAACAAGTCTGGATATTTTACATCCTCAATAAATTGATCTTTCTGAAACTTTTTGACTTCTTCCTGAATAGCTTGATTTTTCTCCGGAGTAAAAACTCTATGCCTTTTCTTGATCATCTTGGCATCCTTGTTGATATTAAGCTCATGACATAAGAAATTGGGATCAATCCCCGGCATATCTTCATGGCTTCATGCAAATACATCCTTCCGTTGCTTTAAGAACATTGTCAATTCCTGTTTGAGGATTGGATTCAATATTGAGCCAATTTGTGTAGTTCTCTCCAGCTTATCATCGTCCAGAATGATGCTCTCTATTGTTTCCACAATCTGCCCCTTGACTAATTCTGCCTCATCTCATGGATCTTAACTTTTGACTTCAGCTTCTCCATTGGGCTCAATGGTATCCACTTGATAGGTGGTGTTTTTCTTCTTTAAATTGATTGAATCTTCTTATTCGGCTGAGGAATAATAACACTCTATAGCCATCTTCTGATCACCTTTAACAACACCCACTCCAAAGTGAGTCCTAAATTTTAAACATTGATGAACTGTTGATGGTACTGCCTCAAATTTCTTCAATGCTACCCTGTCGAGAATCACATTATAAGTATATTGGACATTTTTTATCCATTATAAAAAAGCATATCTTCTCTGTACGACTTGCTGGTCAAGTGCCTAACAACACTTCCATCTTGATAGTTCCTAATGGGTAAACTTTTTCAGCTGAGAAACCGATTAACGACCTATGGTAAGACTCCAACTGGATGAGCTTAAAGTTCAAACTTTCAAAACATGAATAAAACATAATATCGACTGTACTCCTATTATCAACCAAAACCCTTGTAATAACTATATCTTGGATTCTGAACTTGATAACTAGTGGATCATCATGGGGGTAAAGTATCCCTGAAATATTGTTTTTGGAAAAACCAATCACCAGTTTGTCTTTGTTGACCTTCCTGGGCCGATCATCTTCATTCAAATTAATTCTTTGGATAAAATAGCAAGCCTGTGCTTCATGTAAGAAATCTTTCCTCTCAACAGTGTGATCTTCTACTCCTGCATCGCCACCTGTAATTACATGATAACCAAAAGAACCAAAACTGATCATAGCTACCTCATGTTCTGGTTGCTTAGGCTTTTTTGGCAGGTTCAGATCATCTTCATAACCATCTTTATGGTTTCTTTTTCTGTCATCTTTGGGCTTGTGTGGAGAATTAGATATTCCCCTTCTACCTCTTCTTTCTCTTCGATCAACAAATTTATTCAATTTTCCTCGGCGAATAAGAGATTTTACTTCACTCTTTAAAGTTATACAGTTATCTGTGGTATGGGCATGATCCTTATGGAATTCAAAATATTTAGATTTGTCCCTCTTGTTAGGGGGTGCCCTAAATCTTTCAGGCTATTGTAAATCTTTACTGTGTTTGATTTCCTCCAGGATATGGTGAGTGCTAACACTCAATGGAGTATTATTTCCATATTTTTTGAGCTTATCTTCCTTTTTGGGCTTCTGTTCCTTCCACTCCTCATTATCCTTTTGTTCCTTCTTCTTAGATTTAATAACTGGACTCTACTTTTCTGCCATTGCTTTCCCAGCATTCATTATCTTTCCTCCCTTATCAATGAGCTTAGCCATCATTTTAGGAGGATCTTTAGCCACAGTATAATATAATTTCCCCGGGCAGCAGTCCACTCATTAGAGCGATGATGGTTGTCCTATCTTCATAATCAACCACTTATAATTTCTCATTATTAAAATCAGTGTTGTACTCCCTGGTAGTTTCCCTTACTTATTGCCTCACACTAAAAAATGAGCTACTCGCTTTACTAGTTTAGCCCCAAACCAGAAATTGCTAATAAACAGCTCGATAAGTTGGTTGAAGTTAGTAATTTATCCTCGGGGCAGGTTATTGTACCATATCTGGGTTGAACCCGTTATAGTACTTGAAAATGCCCTGCATCGCATCTCATTGAGGATGGAATAAATGACTGCTCCAGTTTGATATTGCTCAATATGCAAAACTGGATCAGTCTTACCATCATATTTTGGGGTAACCAATGGAGATTTAAACTTGGATGGGGTAGGAAAACCCACAATTATCTGGATAAAAGGGGATCCTTTAACAAAACTTCGCTGTAAGGGATTTTTTTCTTTTGCCATCTCACTAAGCTGATATTCCAATCGCTGAATTAACCCTTTCCATGATGGATAGCCTAAATCAGACCTATGTGAAGCTAGTCGGTTGTTCCATCCTCATGTTTGCATTGAAATATCTTCTTGGCAAGTTTATTTGGCATGGACGGATCATCGAATGCTTGATCTTGATCAAACTAAATCTTCACGTTGGTCGACTGGACATTGAGTGTTCCTGGACAACACACTGGGATGATTCCTGTTTGCTCGAGGTCCCAAATGGTCAAAAGAAGATGCTCGGCTCAAACTTTCTAAGGTGTTTGGCCTTTCAGGAGAGAGAGAATGGCCATCATAGGACTCTGAAACTCTGACTGGGGAACTAATTTCTGGGTGTGGTGGTAGTATTTCTATCTATTATGAAAGAACTGCTTGTTGTCTAGAAAGAACAAAAGATCTGGCTTGTATCAATTGAGCTAATTGTCTTATTATTTCTTGCATAGCATCTTGACCTCTAGCAAGATTGGCCAGAATTCCAATTAGATCGGCGGCTGTAGGTGGAGCAGATGGGACTATTGGATTGCTTTTGTTCCTTACACTGTTCTCAAGATCATTCATTTTTCCTTAAAAAAGATATACGTAATTAAGAATGATGATTAGACACTCATTCCCACAGACGACGCCAATCTGTTGATGTAAAAAACTAGACGAGATCCAATTTAATAATCTCAGGTAAAATATAGAATATAAATCAGATAATTAAAATATGGAAACACAAGGTTATAAAGCGGTTTGGCTATGAAGAAGGACTATGTCCGCTGTTATTGTATTAATTTCAGAGATTACAGAAAACTAGGTATTCTTGTCAATAAGAAGTCCCCAGAATCCGGTTTATCTTGCCCATTGGGAATGGGATACAATGTATTTATAGTGATCCGAATATCAAGGGGTGTGAATATCAAGGGATGTAATGCTTTTATACATCTAAGCATTTATACCCTGTATATAATGAATGTGGCGGTTGATTGTTCATCCAGCGTGGTGACCTTTCTCTTATATTGATTCTTGGTATTCTTAATGTTGGTTGGCATTCTTTATGCCGAGCAACTATTTACTGAATAGGATTTTTTCCACGTAAGGAGACAAATTTCCTTTTTCTGATTGGTCCACGTAGGTTGATTTTTTTTGGTATCAACACGGGACTCAACCTCAAACCCCTAAAAAATTCTCTCCCTCTCTCTCTCACCTTCTCTATTTCTCTCTCTCTCTCTATGACACCCTATCCCTATGGCGTATGCGATTTCCTCGACGATGAGCTGAGGAACCCCCACTACCCAATCCAAACCCCTCCTCGGAAGAAACTGATGGCATAAAATAGGAAGGAACTGGGATTGACTCTCGAATATGAGTAGTCATAGAAGACACCCAATCTCGGATATCATCCAGCTAGGTAGTCGACATGTGGACATACTGCAGGAAAAGTAAAAAGAGAAAATCAGTCAGTCTGAAGCAAAGGAAAAATCAGAAAAATAAAGATAACGGACAAAGATATACCTCAGGATGGAGGGAATCATCTATCAGCCGGGGTGACGCAGCATACTCACTGATCCTCCCCCCAAGCAGTCTGACATTGTAGGAAGGATGAGCCAATCACAGAAATGGAACTTCTGACGTTTTTGCTGCTTCTGATGTCGATGCACCACCCGCACTGTGGGCAGACTCCATTGGCCGACTCATTCCCCTACCAGAAACCATAGGAGGAAGAGGCATAACATCATATATGTTGGGACGCATTATCCATCTTGACATAAAATCTCGATAATCATAAGTCGTCATCATGTCGGTATACGACGAGTAAGGCTCGCCAACCATCGTCGCCACCCTCGCATCCTCTGACATCTCATGCACCTCCCTCATATATCTTGGGTGAATCACTGGTGGTACTACCACCCCGTCCTCAATAATCTTCCCGACTACTCTTTCCCCTCCTGTGTGCCGGATGGCCATCCCCCAGGGATAGAAGGTTACCTATAAGATCCCTAACGAAAAATCAATATCTGAAAGAGAAAAAGACATAAAAGAAAATAGTCTCAAGAGGAAAGAAGAATTTACCTGATCGCTCGTTAGGCCATTCAAGACCTGACGCACCATCGCCAAAGAGAAAGACTGCCTCGACTGTTAATTGGACTTCTTCCAGTGGTACATACGGCAGAAGCCCCTAACCAACTCATCCTTCAAACCTATTAAATGGGAGTTAAGCCCAATCACCTCGTAGAATCACCTATGTAATAGGACAAGGGTCAGCAAATCAAAAAAGGAAATACATAAAGGAAAATGCAAAAAAAAATATCTCCAATAGATACATGGCGCTAGTAAAAGTTTGTCGACAGCACTGGCTGAATGTATCCAATGACAAATAAAGGGTCACCAAGGTAAACCTCCTCCAGTCAAGGCAAGGGACATCTGAGAACACCCTCAAGAATGGAAAAAACCATAAGTGGACGATGTCGCCACTAGTCCCCACCAAAAATCCACCCAGCAGTAAAAGAATGAATATACGGGCCATCTGTCTCACCTGCAGCTCGTTGGTATCATCGATCCACCGACTCAATAAAACTTCCTTCAAAAGAGAGAGACGGATGGAGTCTCCTAAGACTATGCGTACCACATTACCCAACGTCGCCTTTATCACCGCCGACGTCACCCTCAGCGTAGGATCCACCTCAATATGGGTCCCCTCATAGTCTAACCCCAATAGCTGCTGAACATCGGTAGGATTCACTGTCATATCCCTAAAACTAAAATGCATATTGTGAGTAGTATCCCATCACCTCTCCCCCAAAGCATAAAGGATTGTCGTCGAATGAGGCATTTCATCTAATGCAGCCGCCAAACGGCCAAATCCAAATGATTAAACCACCCAATGAACCACTAAAGGAAGGTGCTCCCATGAACTCTTGAACCCCATCGTCCCCCCGGGAACGCAGGTTCGACATAGATATATCAGTCTGTCAAAACAAAAGAAAAAAGCCTTGTTAAAATACAAAAAATAAGGAAAAACACATAAGAGAAAGAAGAATACCAAGACTCGTTAACACTTACATAACCACTAGGGTTCACCACTATGACGACTGATGGTGTGCAGGCTCATGCATAAGAGTCTACTTATTATCAATTGGCTCAAACGAGTCAATGGCATTCTCATTGCCCAGCATTAAGGAGCGCCCTGGCCTGCCACTCCAAATTAGCCTAGTCATCAACACCTAGCCACACCATGTGGACCTTGCTGTTTGAAAAGTCCGCCACTTCCTAGTCTTGGAAAAAAGAAATGAACGCTAGAACAGTTCGCGAAATAGAAAGGCAGAAAATAAAAGATCTGAAAGTTGTGAAAAATGAAGAAATCACGCCCCTTTTTATAGGTGGCTAAGGGGCATGCCGATTTGCAGTCCCTAGCCACATACCGATCGCACTGTCCCTTCACCCGCCCGAGGTAGTCTAAAAGACCATGCCACTGCCAATTGGAACCTTCTACACCCTGACAGTTGGCACCTCCCTGAAATTTCATACAAAAAATCCCAGAAAATCCTGGAAATTCCCCAAAAAATTCCTAAAATTGTCGAATGAATTTTAGAACATTTCACCACCATGAAAATCATTTTCCAAACTCTCAGATTCCTAAACCAAAATTTCTCCCCCAAAATGGGATCCCAGAATTAATTCCCCAATAGAATTCTCAAATCCAATTTCCCCCAGCGAAAACCTGAAAACCCCACACTTAATAGCAATCAAATGCTTTCTTAAACGGAGCTACCTGTTTCCCCACTAAGAGTTCCCAAAATCAACTTTCTCCCAAAAATTCCAAAGTAAGAACTAGAAACCCTAACCAAACGTCTCTCTCAAGCAGCGTCTCCAAGAAACACACTCTCCAGCAGGATCTTAAAATCATTCGAAAATCAAAACTCTTTCCCAGCAGGGCTTCAAAAACTTCATAATCCTCAGACATATATCCCCCTCCCTAATGGATTCTCAAATATAAATTCCCTAGGAAAGCTATTCCTCATCGTAAGGTCCATAGAATTGACCTCAACCGTCATAATTGGTCGCTCTACCTAAGGTCCTCCGAATTAACCTTGACTCGCAGAATTGGTCATTCCTACTTAAGGTCCTCAAAATGGACCTCGACCCATAGAATTGGTTTCTCCCGCTTAAGGTCCTAATAATTGACCTCGACCAGCAGAATTGGTCGCTCCGTTTAAGGTCCTCAGAATATACCTCGATCCGTAGAATTAGTCGCTTCTACTTAAGGTCCTTAGAATTAACCTCAACTAGCAGAATTGGTCACTCCCTCTTAAAGTCCTCAAAATTGACCTCGACCAGCATAATTGGTCTCTCCCACTTAAGGTCCTCAGAATTGACCTTGACCCGTAGAATTGGTCCTTCTCGCTTAAGGTCCTCAGAATTAACCTCGACCCGCAGAATTGGTCGCTCCACTTAAGGTCCTCAGAATTGACCTCGACCCGCAGAATAGGCTTCTCTTACTTAAGGTCCTCATAATTGAACTCGACCCATAGAATTGGTCGCTCCACTTAAGGTCCTCAGAATTGACCTCGATCCGTAGAATTATTCGCTCCCAAACTTAAGGTACTCAGAATTGACCTCGACCCTCATAATTGATCGCTCCCATCTTTAGTTCCTTAGAATTAACCTTGGACCATAGGATCGTCCATCCCCACCACTAACTTAGGTCCTCAAAATCGACCTCGACCCATAAAATTAGTCATCATCGTTCCTCTAGGTCCGCAAAATTGACCTTCTTCCCAAAACATCATTTGGTGTATATTCGATGGCTTTCATTTGTTCCAAGATCTCCCATCGAGGGGATCTGTTAACACCATATTCTAGAACCCCCCCTAAGTTCATTCTTAGGTCCCTAGAACCTCCTCAATTCACTACAAACCCTAGGTACCACCCTGAGTATCGGTTTAGAGGCCATCGGGCATCAAATCTATCGTGAGAGTGAAAGCTCAAAGAATCTTCAAAGGGATCTGAATCCCCTTTCTAACGGTCCACCCCATGCATGAATCTACATAACGATTAGGATAAATGGACCATTTTACTACCAAAACTAACCTAGAGGCCATCGGGCATTCCTAGGCCCCGATTTGACCCCAATTAACTTCAACGTCAGAGTAAAATATCTTTGAATCTTTGAAGGGTACTGAATACCCTTTCCAACGGTCTACCCTGTGCATAAATCAACCTTATCGCTCGGGCGAACGACCTATTTTCCCCAAAAAATTAATCCAGAGGCCACTGGGTGCTCTCAAGCTCCTTTTGACCAAGGTCAACTCTTCATCTTGAACAAAACTGAATGAATCTTCAAAGGGAACTGAATACCCTTTCCAACAGTCCACCCCATGCATGAATCAACTTTACGGTATGGACGAACGATCCATTTTACTCTAACAGGTCACTGTGCGCTCTCGGGTCCCGTTTGACCAAAGTCTACTCTCCGAACTGAGCAAAGATCTTTGGAATTTTGCATTACCTTGCATAACCTTTCCAATGGTCATCCTCGTGTAAGATTTTAACTTACGGTTCGGACGAACGATCCATTACCTTCTGATAATCTCTCATCCAAAGGGTCGACGAGCACTTGCGAGCACTGTTTGACCCAAAGTCAACTCCCGGACAAGGGAGCGACCCAAAGGACTCTTGAAGGTCTTTGAATTAACTTTCTAATGGTATGCCCCATGCACAATTTGAATCAATGAATTGCGTTCTACGACCATTTTTCCAAAAAAATCTGCACGAGACTGCCAATTGATAGGTCCATTTCCCTACCTATCGACAGTGTGTCAAGGGTTATCTACCGATTGACAGGGCTAGGGCTATGCTGATCGGTATCCCCCTAATCCTATATATAGAGTGTATTAGCTCACTCTCAAGGCACACCTCAAATCCATAAGCATCAATGATCTAAGCAACATTCTCCTGCGATCAATAAAGTTTCCTTGTGTGGAAATTCTTTCCACCTTTCATTCCCATCATTTTCCAATCTAGTATAAATTATCCAACATTCTTCACTTGAAAGTAAGCTCTCCGTCAATTAATATCAATCTTCAAATTCTTCTAAAAAAGGTCCAACACTCTTCCTTTTCTTTGAATTTCTTTATTTTTGCATTAATTACATAAATTCTTAATTTAGTTCTTACTTTAGATTACATCCTTTATTAGTATATTGCACATAATCTATTTTCTATAAAAAAAATAGGGTTATACCTATAAATTCCAACAAGATTATTCATCATATTTTCTCAAAACTAAAATAACTCTTCTCACACACACACATTTAATAAATTCCCGTTGGGAATCTATGGGATAAACCCCACCCTTATGCCGCATGCAAACTACGTGGACTTTGATGCCTTTATTGGCTACGTATGCATCTCGAGGTAAAACCCGAGACTTGAGTCCTAATTTCCCATTTTCATATTTTTCACCCATTTCCGTATATTATTCATATATACTATACTTGTTGTTCATATATTGCATCTTATCAAACACATATTATCATTCCACCATGACAATCAATATATCAATAAGCGCACACATCAGAATTTTTAATTATAATTTTGGGAACATTCCTATGGATGACATCATTCCATATTTTCCATGATGCTAGTCGAGTGATTCCGATCTCCACTTATATAAACACGCACACACACTTTACGGAAAAATTAAGGAAAATAGTAACACAAGCCCATGGGAGACCGAAAGGGAAGGATGGGTGCGTAACACCTTCCCATTTCGTAACTTAGCCCTCGAACCTTTGATATACTGGTTTCGTAAGCATCAATTAGTCTTTGATGTCGTTCTATCGAGGCGACCACGTGTTCTTTTGCCTGTTTTGTGCAAAATAGGTTGGTGACTCCATCTCTTTATGGTACCCCACATCGACGAGGACGGCCAAAGAGCTCATAAGTGGAATAAAGGGATAAAAACCTTTTACCCCCCTCCCCCCCGCCCCGCCCCCATGGGGAGGGAAGGGAAGGAACGGGATAGACACACCAGGCTAGACAAAACATGAAAGAATCACAAGTATATAGGTTGGTAACTCACGAGGTGTACCTTTGCCTTGGATAAACTCAGCAGAGGCAGAAGAACGGTAAAAGTTGCTAATGATAGGGGTGAAGGTAGCTTTGTTGGAAGTATCGATTCATCTCTTACAGATATGATCCAAGTCTACTCAGACCTTCATTTCTTCGAAATTTAAGGCCTCATTGTGGTAGGGCGAGGTACCTGTGGGCTTAAGCCCAAGTAACTCACAATCATCCTCAAGGGTAACGGTGAACTCTCCCCATGAGGCAACGAATGTGTGGGTTATGGTGTTCTAACGAGAAACAAGGACTTGTAGGGCAGTGTTATGTTTGGAGAGAGTGAACTCCCTAAACCAGGTGGCACGGTGAAGACCAACTTTGGTTAGGGCATTAGTATATGTGGATTGCATGAACGAGTTCCATCAACAAAAAGGGGTGGGGAACCACTAGGTCCTTCAAAATCATTATGGGAATGGGGGAAGTCACCTTGGTCGATGCGGAGCCTCATAGTTCCCTCTGGGGGAAAGAAACCCTAAGTAGTAGATTCTTCATCTTCATCACCCAAGAGAAAAGGGTCACACTTAGCACTCAAAGTGCAAGTCTTATAGGCACCCAAGCAATCATCACCCTGGCCAAAGATAGGATAGCATCAATAGAAGCGGAGTTTCATTTGACGAGCTGCCATTAGGGCGGTGGCATCCAAAGTAGGGGTGGGAGTAGTGGTGGTGGAGACAACCGATATTCCTGGTGCACTGGAAGAAGACGCCATGGGAGAGGTAGGATGAAAATCTTGAAAGAAGACAGAGTGGATTGAAAATAATGGAGTAACACGGGTTTAAGACAATAAAGGAAGAAAACACAGAAGAAAATCTTGAGCAACAATGGCGGATAGCACTTTTCTCTCTAAAAGCTCTGAAAGCATGGAGTCACATAAAGAGACGAAGGAGAAAGATGTCTAAGTGTTGAGCATTATACCTTTGAAAATCAAGTGGACGTTTGAGTTTCCCACAGACGCACGTGCCAAGTCGTTAAAATGATTACAAATGGACATGCGGCGCTTTGATGAATGCTCTGACAGTTGAAAAGACAAACTCACGTCATTAATAAGGTGATGTTTGGAAAAAAGAGTATTGCTTTCAAGAGAAATTAAATTTTGGCGCCAAATTTTTTTAACTACAATGGAAATCTAAAATCCCAACCAAACAGAGTCCTCGTGCTGCAAGCCCAAATGATGATAAAAACGGGTTGAATTGGCATCAGGGAGAACTTTACTTCTTGAATAAGTTGAAATGGAATGGCTGTAGATTGGCTACATCGGAGAGAATTTACCTTCGGAGCAAGCTGAAACGAGGAAGGCCACAAATAAGAGAAAACGATGAGAATTGTTTTCACCACGGGAAGTCCTAACGATAAGGTCCCCTCATTAAGGTTCACTCAGTGGGGGAACGGAAAGAAAAAAAGATTGGGGAGAATTTAAATTTGAGTAGTCAGAACGAAGACAGGAAAAGTTCCACATGTACTTTAGGAGAATTTTCACAGACAATGAAGAAGATGGAATGAGTGGGATGCAATGCCAGAAAAAGTACATTGTCCCCTCGCCATAGGCCCATGAATTAGGGATCCTTGGACTAGGTACATCGGGGAGAATTTAACTTTTTCCTAATAAGAGATAGCGAAAGTAGTCGCAACGAAGATACAAAGGGAAGACTTGTTCGCTCGTAATAGAAGATAGTCCATCGAATTGAGAAGTTTTTTCATGAAGACATTTCTTGTTGTCACAAAAAATCTCTACACGAAGGGATAAATGTAGGGGGATTGAAGGTAATCTCTTGATTAGAGAGAGATTCCCTAATTAACAAAAGTGACTGAGTAAAAGAAAGCAGCCTGAAGATAGTGAGGCAGCTCAGCGAGACAACTCACAAGGTAACCCATCGATGCAGCTCAGTAAGGGAACTCATTGAGAGATCTCCCTTCTATTATCTTTTGTTCTTACTTAGTCAAATTTCACCTTTTAATTACATTTTTTGTAACACTGTAATGATTTTTAATTTTGAGTGTGAGGTCAAATGGTACACATGAGAGACTAGGCCTGGCAAAGCCTAAGAGAGCTTACATGCTCTATCGAATGACCTCGTCATAGGGACTTCAGAGGGACTTAGTTTGGAGGATTAAGAAGTGAGGCATCATTAAGGCTTACCTTGATCATCTTAGACACACCTGGTAAAACACTGAGAGATCTTAAATCGTGGAAGCTTGTGCGGAGTAAACATTGAGTGCCATTTCATATAGAGTTCCATCGAAGATTGAGTTTCGACCCAAACATCCCTCTACCAAGTGTCACACCCACATTAAGTGATGTCATTAACCAGCTAAACACTATCCAACCCAAACTTGAGTAAACCACTGTGGTATTAGGTGCTATTAAACAGTTGGTGAACCACCTCTGTTGTGATAGTCCCCTAACGCACAGTGGTTAGGCAAAAGGCATGTCTTGGCATTTAATGTTTATAACGTAGGATAGGCTGGCCCATCATGCATTTAATATTTTTGACGTAAAGTATGAGGGGATGTTTTTCACAGCTGTGAAGAGATGAGGCATCTCGGGGATGGTGTGGGGTTATTTATTGGCCTTAACCACTTCTGAGAAAAAGAGAGTTATTTCTAGAGATTTTATTACTAGAGAGAGAATATATTATGGAGATGTTATTGAAAACCAGAGAGTTTACTCACCCACCATTGTCATTTATTATGAAGCTTTTAATAACTAACCAGATATCCTTCAGAGGTTGTTGGTGGCGTGCCAATGTGTATCTAGGGTGATTACTTCTCTCTCCGTTTGAGTTAGTTACTTCTGAGCTTCCTTTTTTATTGCTTGAGTTACTATTATCCGAGTTCAATCTGAGTGTTGATTTTATACAATATTGTGCGTTCGTTTATCTTTACTATGAATACTTGGATTATTGTTTGTCACCATATCTATAAGGGTTACGCCTCAACTGGTATTACTATACTCCCTGGCTTCAACAGGACCACCCTCTTACAAAACCAAATCTATAAAACATTTTCCTCCTAGGTATTATTATTGTTATAAAAGAGCATCATGACTGAGCAATTAGAGTTAGACTACCTAGTTAGAGTTGCATATTACCAGAGGTCCAGTTCATCATACTTAGTGTAGGATTTGACTTTATTTTAGTTATTATTCTAGTAGTATTTGTATTCAGGAAATTCATTTAAATTTCAATTGGAGATTTTTGTATTTTGGAAAATCGTATTAGGGAATTTAGTTTTTGTTAGAGATTTATTTTATTTCAGTTCAGTTATTCTATTGTTAATTGTTATTATCTATCGTGGATGATTTTTATTTATTGTCATTTTTATTTATCGTTAATGTTGAGAATGATATAAATTTCATAGTGCTCCCTGTATTTGGCATACATCCTGATCAAATGGTCGTGGAAAATAGAAGTGTTGCAATTGATATCAGGTCATCATGGTTATAGTGTCCTTATGATCTGTGTTGCGCTCGTTAGGTTTTTGCGTTTCATTCCTTAGTTATTAAAGCCCTATGATTAGGTTGATTTGTACTCTTCAATAGTTCTCGTTTTCTCATGTGAATGTTTTATTTTCTTTCAGATGGAAAACACTTTAGGTGGGAAGGGACGGATTGTTCCGTCGGGGCTACTATTCGGGAGACAGAGTAAGACTAGTAAACACCACATCAGGCACCACAGCCAGTACTAGTTGACTATGATGCCATTATCACTCGTGTAGTTATATCAGCGATGACTTCCATGTTTGAGCACTTTCTGTAATTTTCTCAGCCATAACTGTAGGAGATTGTGCCTGCTTAGCCATAGTTGTCTACTTGGGAGATATCAAGTAAGGCTTTTACTAAGGGTAGACCTTTAGATTTCATGGAGACCACATATGTTTTAATGGCATAACAGTGAAGATAAGATATTCAAAGGCACTTGAGGATGCTATAGTACATTGAGATTCATAAGCAGATGCTTGCCAGCTTCAAGATGGTGGGTGAGGCACTATAGTGGTGGGAGCTATCACCACTATTGAGGAGAAGAGAACCTTGGACATTGATGAGTTCTAGAAGAGGTTCGAGGACAAGTATTGTCCACCAACAATTATGACTACAAAGAACAAAGACTTTCTGACTTTGGTTCAGGGAAGCTGCATAATGGTCGGGTACGAAAAGGAGTTAATACATCTCTCTTTGTTCGCACCGAATGAGTGAATATTAAGGAGAAATTTATGGATAGTTTTATTATAGGATTGACTTGGATGATCAGTTAGGTATTATTAGGAAATGAGACATAAACCACATATGCACAGGTGGTAAATGCCTCACTTTTTCACTATTAGGAGTACTCGGGGTTTCAGAAGTTCAGGAAGGAGAAAATAACAGACATGGGAAGTAACTCTACTCAAGATAATAAGTGTGGGGTCAATGGAGGATATTATTTTCATTTCTGATAGGGAAATCGGTCACAGCATGAGAATCGTTAGAGAGACTACCGATCGTGGAAGAAACAAAGTAAGGTAATAGTGGGCTAGCATGGAGGGGTTCAGAATGGTGTCTTTAGAGGACATTTTTATGGTTATGGGGAAGAGTGTCATTCGACCAAGAGGTGGCCAAAGACCAACACATGGGAGTTCAATGATCATGGTAATAGGATCCTTTCAATTTATGTAATTTATCTGGCATTGCAGTGCTAGTACCATATAACATTTTGCTAGCTTAGCTGGCACACTAGGGGACATGATACAGTAACTACCATCCTAGGAGTATGACCAGTATAATACCTTGTGAGAATGAGTACCATATTAGATGGACTGGGTATGTCCTTATTACTTTATTTAATTATGTGCATTTTGTTCCTCCCCTTATTTGTGTGTGTATAGGGGAATGTTACATGGATACCATAGATTTGATAGCTGTATCTACTAGGATGTTTGGCTTATGTGATTTGTTGTAGAAGGGTTATTTCTTATTTTTGCATACTAGGATACCACAATGTGGGTGAGTTGTCGAGGTGGATAGTAAGGTTTAACTGCCACATCGTGAGTGAGGTAATGGGTAGAAGTTCATGGTTTATTTTCTACAACATGAATGAGTTGTTAATTAGTATTACATGTTTGTATTGCCACAGCATGCTAGTCCTCCATAGCGTGAGATGTTAGGTTGGATAATTCAGTTAGACTTGCCACAACACGAGTGAGCCATTAGGAATAAGGGCATGGTTGATTTGGTGCAACCTGAGTGAGATGTAGATAGGTATTCGCATGTTGGAATTGCCACAAAGTTAATGAGTGCTAAGAATACCGGCCTTAGTTTAAGATTTTTTTCTTGGGGGATTTCATAAGATGTTGGATAAAATGTTCAAAGGGTAGTTTACGAGTATATACGGAGGTTTCCTTGTTTAGATTATTCATTCGACGTATGAGTTTCTACTGAGTGTTAAGATCTAGCTCCAATAACTTACCGTTTCCCTCTCCCTATTTGTGATGTTCTATACATGTGGTATTGGGTGTGTGGGCGCCCCAGTCGTGGCTTACTATGATAGGCATATGTGAGCCTTATTTCTTTATTTCTTGTTGATATGTGCATTAACTAGGTGTAAATGAGCGATGGTATTTGTGCGATTTACATTAGGATGTTATGCATTGGCTAATTTCAAGGACGAAATTCCATTATTGGGGGAGGAGGGGGAGAATGTAATACCTCATATTTAGGGGAATTAATTAAATGATTATTTAATTATTTATTCGGGTGAATTGATGGGTAATTAATTAGGTTTAATTAGTTTGAATTAATAAAATGATAATTTTAAATAATATGTGGATGAATAGTAAATTAAATTAACTCGGTTGTATTAATTTGATATTTCGGGCTAGTATGTTCGGATGGGATTACAGAGGTGTTGGGAGGCCTGAAATGGTATTTTTAATGTGGTAATTTGGGACTCGGGTAGGCATACCTTTAAGCTGTGTTTAACATTATTCGGTTAGTATTTTGGGCTTATTGGGGGTCCAAAAGTATGCCAATGGTAGACCTTAGGGTTTAGGGTTATTGATAGTTTATTTATCCCCTATTAACCATTATAACACATCACAAGTAAATCCTAGAGACAAGAGGCAAGCTTTGGAATCAAGAGCAAGCTTTGAAAGAAGAAGAAGCACGTTCAAGAGGAACTAATCAGGATTCAACCTTCATTTAAAGCAAAAGCTATCATCTTGCTTACCGTATTAGTGTAATATGTGTATGATTTCATCGCTGCGTATGATATGACTTTTCAGGAGCATGCGCTTAGGTTTTAAAATATGAATTTTGAATTATATAATTTGATTCCTAAACATGTTAAATGTATATTCAAATTAGTTAATCGATTATACCCATGTTATGTTAAAACACGTGATTAATTTAATATTAGATTACTTATATTGTGATAAAATCATTGATTATATCTGTTGAATCATCATAAGTTGTAAATTTGTTTGATTTTGTAGTATTACATGTTAATCAGTGTCCAATCACATATATATCGTTGATATTGATGTTAATTGACTGTACTATGGGCTAAGAGTTGAATAAATCGAAGAATATGCAATTTTAGTGATTCAGCCCCAATTAATGAATTTAAGCCATAGATTTTGAATTTAATAGGTTAAGTTTTGATCTAAAAGTGTTTAGATTTCATAAAAATGTGTTCTTGAAGCGTTAGAATCTTGGGTAGAGTCGTTCATGGCTGACTAGGGTATTACAAGTTGTTAACTTGTGGTTTTGTATATATATATAATATACATGTTGGTTTTAGTTACTTGTCGGGACCACGAGGTTTAGGTGGGGTAGTTCAAGTATTGTTAATACCTTCGATGTAGTATCTTATACTATGATGTATATTTGTATACCTAAATGTTGGGGTATTTTGTTAGATTATTAGTTTATATATATATATGTGTATATATACACACACACACATTACACTCAAGATTAAACTTATTGTTGATGTAAAAAACTAGATTCGATCTAATTATTTTAATCACAGATAAAAATAGATGAATAAATATAAGACAGTAGATTTTTAAAGTGGTTCAGCCTTATGAGAATAGCCTACGTCCACTGTTTTAATATTGCTGACTGTTTTTCTAGATTTCTCGATAATCGATTTACCAAGAGATCCAGAGTCCCCCACTAGTGAGGAGGTTACAATGTATTTATAGCCCTGAGATTGTACATATGAAAGGACAATGCGTTGTTATTTAGTAGACATATACATCTGTATGATAATAATGAGCATTTAATGCGCAGTCGTCTTTTTTATTCTCTTAATTTGGATGCTCTGTACGCTAAGTAGCTCGGACCGCTTAAGCTACTCGGACCGCTTAAGTTGCTCGGCACACTGAAGTTGCTCGGGGCTCCTGAGTTGCTCGGGGTTCCTAAGTTGCTCGGTACACTTGAGCTGTTCGGAGTGTATGAGTTGCTTGTAGAATGTATTCGTATTTTCCATGTAGGTTGACACGTGTCTTCAAGTGATTGGTCCACGTCAGCAGACTAAATTTGGTATCAACAGAAGCCCCCAATGTTTCACAGTTGAGGTTGAAGGAGAGTGTGGGATATTTCGCTTGAAAACTACTTGGGTTATTGATCTTAATGGATTTTAGGAAAATTTTATAATCCCTTTTTAAGCGCATAGTATCAGGTTTCATAAATATTTTGAATTTTTATGACCACTTCGATATTTGTGCCCTTTTCTTTTTTTTTAGCCGCTGGAAACGTAAACGTCTTTCCTTGTAATCATTGCCTTTCTCTATTCCAGAGGTAAAGTATTTAAGCGCGGCAGAAATCCTATCGTCTTTCACTTTTCAAATCTGTAATCTTTGAACCCTTCATTTTCTTTGTTCTTGCCATCTTTCATTGTCAATTGATCTCTCTTTTTCTGTAAGATTTTCTTCCCTCTCCTTAATTTACTTTGTTCATCATGGTTTATCTTGTTGAATCGCTTGACAAATTTCGGTCTGAATTTTCAATCCCTTCGTAGGTTATTTTAGAAGAACTTTCTGAACCTTCTGATTATTTTTCTTTGGCTGAAGGACATTGGTACCCCAGTCTTTTTGTAGCCGAATGTGTCTTTTCTTTCCCACCAAACCCCCTGTGTTTGGAGTTTTGCCAATATTTTGATGTTGTACCTGCAAGAATATCTCCAAATACCTAGAGGATAGTTAATGGCGTACATAGGTTGAATCAACTTCATGGAACCCGATTAGGGATTCCAGAGATTTTGTACTGCTATAGATGGGTTGTCAGTGATACCACATTCTATTTAAAAACTAGGTTTTTGAATAGAGCTTTAGTTGTCAATCTTCCTGATGCCAATAGGGATTATTTTGATCATGGGGTTGTTATGAAAAATTAGCAACACCCTCCATTAACTGGTGATGATGTATATCAAGGTCCCAGGTGTCCACCTTATGGCAATGGGATAGGTTGTTTTTATTTTTTGAAATCTTATTTTCTTTGTGTTCGATAAAATGCATCACTAACATTTATTTTTATTTGTTACAGTTGACAATAAAAGAAAAGCTCCAAAAGAGGCTGATGTTAATTTAAAGCAATTAAAACTTATCTGGGATTTGCATCAATCTGTTGTTGAGGATCATATTAGATCTGCTCCTTACTTATTGCAGTACAAAAGTTATACTTCATCTTTCACTGCTCGTCCTCGTCCAGTAGTAGTTAATCTTGACAAAGTACCAGCCTCTGAGACTAGTGTGGAAGGTTCTTCCTCTGAGTCGAGTATTCCCATCAGTGATATGATGAAGAAGAGAAGAGCTCCTGCCTTTTTTGACAAATCTGCCTCTGCCACTGTGGAGGCAAAGAAAAGGAAACAAGATGTCCCAGAAGAAGGGATAAAAACCATTGATGTACCCCCTCCTACTGCTCCCAAGAAGGTTGGCGAGAAGCCCCCTGTGGCTCCGAGCAAGACTGTTGCTGTTTCTCCTTCGAGTGATGTTATTGTCATATCACCAATAAAGATAACGTCTTTAGTTGAAGATGATCCTGCTCCTCTGAGGAGATTAAAGAAAAGATCTTCTGAGAGACCTGCTGAACCTATCTCTCAACCTTTAAATGTTGAAGGTAGTGTTCCAACTTTTGTTCCTCCGAGCTCTGCTATGGGCTTGGTAAAATCCTAGACTATCCCAAAAGTCCAAGGCATTGAAGATACTCTCTCTCGTGAGAGAATCACTACCCTGGCTGCTCAACACATTGCCTCAGTAAGTATCTTTAGCTCGACCCCTTTATTTTTTAATACTATGTTCATGTATTAACTTAAAGTGATTTCTTGTTTCAGCTGGTGACGTGTTTCAACAGCATTTTGAAGAAGGATGAAGCTATCAAGGATTCAAGCTCTTCGAGAGGAGTAGAGGAAGATTTTGTTGGACTGACCCAATCTTTAAAACACTCTCGTCAAAAGTACGAGGAAGATAAAGTTGCTTGGGAGAAGCAATTCAAGTCCATTGAGTTGGACAGAAATCAGGCTGTGAATGCCTCCAAGGAATTGGAGAAGAAGTTGAAGGAGTTTGAGCAGAGCAATAAAAATTTTGAACAGAGAAACAAGAAGCTTGAAGTTAATCTCAAGTCTGCTGAAGAGGAAGTTGTTAAACTTTAAGATGTCGAGCGACAGAAAACGGAGGTGGAAAAGAAGTTGAAGGCTACCGAGGAGCTCCTTAGGGAAAGGACCTCCTCGAAAAAGGAAAAAAGGGAAAATGCAGTTAAAAAATCATTCAGTGCTGGTTGGGACAAAGGCTGGAATAAGGGCCTAGCTGCCATGTCTTCTCAAATGGAGTATGCCAGCCTCAAATATTTTAGGGATGGGTGGGTTGTAGCCTTACAGGAGCTAAAAGTTGATGAGAATTCTGAGTTATTCCAATAGCACACTCGTGGCCCTCCTCCCTCTCCTGGAGAAGAAGAAGAGGATGAAGCTGCTTCAGATGAATCTTCTATGATGATTGGAGATCAGGTCCCTACTGTTCCTGTTGTTCAACTTTGCTCTGAGGAACTCCAACTAACTAGCACTTCTACCGAGAAGCTACCCTTGTCCTCCGAGCAACCAGTCCCTTTCTCCAAACCTTCTGAGGAAGTCATAGGAAATAAGAAGAAGGTGCAAAGTTGTTTGGGCTTTTTTATTTTACTGCTTTCTTGAATGTAACCATGGACTATGTATCTCCTCTTATGATGAATAAAAATTTGAACTTTGGTTGTTCGTCTTAACTTTCTCTTTTACTTGATCTGTCTGCATTATTATTGATTCTTTTTACTTCTTCTCTTTGTTAGTTTATGTCCAGGATGGAGCTCTTATCAGCTCATGACACAGAATTGATGAAGAAATGCAATGACTATTTTAAAGCTGGTCATGCAGATCTTAATGAGGCTCAAATCATTGATATCTTTGGTTCAGATGCTTCTGAACGAGCAGTTGAAGCTTATCAATACTTAAAGTGCTTGCTCGATCGTGCTGTTGCCAACAATGTGGCCTACTAAGAGATGATTGAATATCTCCAAGGAACTATCGAGGAACTCCAACAGCAGTATAAAGAATCTTCTACCCTTTTGCACTAAGGATACGAGAAAAAATATCAATAATTGAGTGCTGACAAAGGGTATGACAAATTCATCTTTGCTCATGAGAAGAAAGAGAGTGTTCTAAAGTTTGAAGTTGAAGAGCATAGGCATATCGCTAAGTTGTTGGAGCAGGAGAACATTGCTTTGCAAGAAGAGATGAAACAACTCAAATCTTCTGCATCTTCTTCGGGATCCTTGGTCCCCATTAATGATGAAGGTTTTTCTTTCTTGGAGGTAGAAACTGCCAACTTACGAGATGAGTTGGAAACTTTGAAAAGAGCTGGACCCTCCACATCTACTCGTGGACGAGCAAGATCTTCTTCTCGTGGACGAGCAAGGGCTGGTCGGGTTTCTATTGAAAAAGCAAGAACTCAATCAACCTTGGAGAATCAGGCATTTCAGTTGATGGAGAAGAATCAAGCTTTGGCAGAAATGTCCAAGAAAATTTTGAATTTTACTAACCAACTCTCTTCCCAGAGTTCTGCTTTGGAAAATAAGGAAATTCTGGCGAAGAGTCTCCACGAGCAACTGGAGAGGTTAACTTATCAGTTCCATAAACAACCCAGAGAGTTTTGGATGGCTGGGTATAATGAATCCCTTTACCATCTTAATGCTCGGATCCAACGGTCAAATAATGAGGGGTACAAGCAAGGGTGGTTGAATACACTGTGTGTGATAAAATTGGAGCAGGGCCACTAATCATGGGATTATTATGACCCTGGAGTGCTCGATTTGCCCATGCCTACTTTTAAGATTGACATCAGTTGGATTTCTGCTCGGGCAATTCCTCAATGCTTGATCTTCAAGTATCTCGACGATTACAGTCTTCATGCAAACTTTGAGATATCTCGCCCAGAGTACTTGCTTGATCGTCCCTCCGTGATGAATGTTCGAATGCTGCGAGATCTAAATTTTATAAATTTCCCTTATGCATTAGATGATCCTCCTACTGGGGTAGAACCTGTTTCAAAGGCAGAAGGGAAAAAACCAATAGAATAGTTTTTTTTTATGTAGTGAAGTATACTTTTCACATCATATGTAATTCTACTTGATTTGAATGAAGAAATTTTTAGTCTTTTGTCATTTTATTTTCTTCTAAATAATTTGTAGAATGTCCTTGCTTGTTGGTTGGTAAATATATATGTATATATTATACTTATCCCATTTGTTGTTTGATTATAATGACTTATCGCTCTTTGGGCCTAAGCAATGGAATGATTTGCATCCCATGTTCCTGCTTAGTTGTAGTAATCTCGTATGGATTACCTTGTTACTTAGACAGTGGATGCCCCGGGAGGTCATCCAGCTTCTTGCCTAGTTTAGTACCAACCAACCGGAGTTGATTGTAATTGATTTACCGACCAACCGGAGTTGGTGGTGATTAGTTCCCGACTAACCGGAGTTGGTGGTAATTAATTTTTCGACCAACCAGAGTTGGTGGTAACTGATTCCCGACCAATCGGAGTTGGTGGTAATTGATTTCCCGACCAACTGGAGTTGATGGTAATTGATTCCCGACCAATCGGAGTTGGTGGTAGTTGATTTTCCGACCAACCGGAGTTGGTGGTAATTGATTTCTCGACCAACCGGAGTTGGTGGTAGTTGCTCTGAATTTGGTAATTGCTCTGAATTTGGTGTGTAGTGTGTAGCACTAATATTTCAAAAAAATTTCAACAAAGAAAGAAACTGGGTGAAACATCACTTTATTCAACTGAAGAAACTGCATTAAAATAGGAATTTCAATTACTGATAATATTTACGCAGATGCTCCGCATTCCATGCATTCTTGAATTCTTCTCCTTCCAAGGTTTCGATCCTGTATGTCCCTGGACGAACAACTTCTGTTACTCTGTAGGGTCCATGCCAGTTAGCTACCAGTTTGTTGTACTTTTGGATCACTTTCTTCAGTACATAATCCCCTTCCTTCAAATCACACTTCTTCACTCTTTTGTCATAGAACAAAGCTGTTTGTTTTTTATATGCTGCATTCCTGATTGCTGCTTCTTTCCTAACTTCTTCGAGCATATCCAGGTCTAATCTTCTCATCAAATCACTGACAGGAGAATTGAAATTAAGCACTCTATGCGTGGGTAGACCCAATTCAGTAGGTATGACAGCTTCACTCCCAAATGCCAGCATGTATGGAGACTCTCCTGTTGCTGTTCGTGGTGTGGTACGATAAGCCCACAACACAGAATGTAGCTCGTTAATCCAATTTCCTTTTGCATCATCTAGTTGTTTCTTCAAACCATTTAGCAGCGTTCTGTTTGTCACCTCAGTTTGCCCATTGCTTTGGGGATGGCCTGGTGCAGAGTGGATCTTTAGTACATTGGATTGATGACAATACGCAGCAAACTCCTCATTATCAAACTGGGTTCCATGGTCAGTAATGAATTCATGTGGGAGACCATATCTGCAAATAATATTCTTCCAAATAAATTGATAGACTTTGTCGTATGTCATATCAATGAGAGGTTCAGCTTCCACCCATTTGGTAAAGTAATCCACCGCAACCACGAGGTATTTAAATCTTCCCCTGGTCGTTGGAAGTGGCCCGACCAAGTATATTCCCCACATGGCGAATGGGCAAGGAGACATGATGGGTGTTAACAATTCTTGGGGAATTCTTCGGATAGAAGAGAAACGTTGACATTTATCGCACTTCTTGGCATAAGCTACGCAATCAGCTCTCATCGTCGGCCAGTAATACCCCTGCGTTGTTATTCTTTGCAAAAGCGTCCGACCTGCTACATGGGCTCCATAAGACCCTTAGAACCTCTTCGATTAAATCTTTCACTTCGGAGGGATGGACACATCTTTGTAGCCCTGCTATAACTCCTCGTCTATATAAAATGCCATTGGTCAATACATAACGAGCAGCTTTAAACTTTAGTTTCTTGGCTGTGAGTTTATCAGTTGGTAAAGCCCCCTCTTCAATATAGCCCCTGATTGGGTCCATCCAAGATGGTCCTAAGTCGAGGGCAATGAAGTTTATCATCAGATCTTCGTCTATGCTCCGACCAGCCAGGATTTCTATTGGGATTGTTCTTCGTAGCTAGGTGCGTGTGGCTGAGGCTAACCAAGCTAAAGCGTCTGCTCTTGCATTCTCCAATCTTGGTATTCTAATCAACTGTACTGCAGTAAAACTCGATACAATCTCCATTGCTTTTGCATGATACTTGATCATTAATTCTCCTTTTATCGCATACACCCCCATAATTTGATTTACGATTAACTATGAATCACTGAATACAACGACTTGCTCTGTCTTCATGGTTTTGGCCAAACTTAGACCCACGATCATTGCTTCATATTCGACCTCATTATTAGAAGCCTTAAATTGAAAGCGCAGAGCATACTCCATATCAATCTCATCCGGACTGTTTAAAACAATCCCTGCTCCACTGCCTGTAGTGCACGAAGAGCCATCCACATACAAATTCCATATAGGTACTTCATCATCAAATTTTTGATCAGCCAGAGTTCCTCGGTGGAATATTTGGTGCTTCCTTTTGTCCTCCACCGGCACTTCTCGCTGCTCGTTGATTATCTTCTCTTGCTCATCTACCGATGTAAGTTGGTCGGGATTTAAATTTGATGATCCTGTAACATCCACAGGTTGGTCTGTATTCAACTCCTGTTCTTCGGAGGCATCTTCTTAAGAAAACTCTACGATAAAATCCGATACTGCCTGCCCTTTGAGCCACGATCTAGGCTCATAAATTATATCATATTCACCAAGTTCCACTGCCCAGTACATTAATCTTCCTGATTTCTCCGGTTTATACAGAGCTTGTCTTAATGGAATATCGGTGTACACCACTATAGTATGGGCTTGGAAATATGGCCTCATTCTTCTGCTTGCTTTAATCAGTGCTAGTGCTAACTTCTCCAGCCTTGGATATCTAATTTCTGCTCCTCGGAAAGCCTTGCTGGTGTAATAGACTGGTTTCTGTACTCCGTCCTCCACTCTTATCAATGCCGAGCTCACCGCATTTTCTGAAACTTCCAGGTATAAGTATAGTTTTTCTCCCATCACTGATCCGGACAACAATGGAGGTGTCCCCAGATATTTCTTCAATTCTTGAAAGGCCTTCTCGCATTCATCATTCCACTCAAAAGTTTTTTGGAGTGTTTTGAAGAATGGGAGACATCTGTCTGTTGCTCGTGACACAAATCTGTTAAGTGCTGCAACTCGCCCTGTGAGGCTTTGCACTTCCTTCTTCGTGGTTGGAAATCGCAGCTCCAATAGAGCCTTGATCTTTTCAGGGTTCGCCTCAATCTCTCATTGGTTAACAATATATCCGAGAAACATACCTTCTCGTACTTCGAATATGCATTTGGTGGGATTCAACTTCATTTGATATTTCTCTAGTTGATCAAAGGTCTGACCTAGGTCAACGAGATGATCAGCAACTTTCTTGATCTTCGTCAGTATATCATTAACATAAACCTCCATATTATGACTTATTTATTCTGTAAACACCTTGTTCATGAGCCGCTAATATGTCGCACCTACATTTTTAAGTCCAAAAGGCATAACATTATAGCAATAAGTTCCCCTTGGGTGATAAAAGAGGTACTCTCCCTGTCCTCAGGCTTCATTTTAATCTGGTTGTAACTAGAATAAGCATCCATAAAACTCAATAATTCATTCCCCGAGGTTGAATCCACCAGTTGATCGATTCAGGGCAAAGGAAAATGATCCTTTGGGCATGCCTTATTGAGATCGGTGAAGTCTACACACATCCTCCACTTATTATTTTTCTTCTTCACCATCACCACATTTGTTAGCCAATCAGGATATTTGACATCCCCAATAAAAAAGGCTTTTTGCAACTTCTCTACTTCCTCCTGTATTGCTTGGTTCTTTTCAGGACTGAACACTCTTCTTCGCTGCTTCACTGGCTTAATTTCCTTGTTCATGTTGAGCTCGTGACAGAGGAAATTCGGGTCTATACCTGTCATGTCTTTATGACTCCATGAAAAAGTCTGCTTTCTGCGTCTTAGAAATGCTATCAATTCCTATTTTATCGATATATCCAGTGATGCACCAATTTGAGTTGTTCGTTTTGGATGCTCGTCGTCTAGAATGATATTTTCGGTAGCCTCCATGACCTGGGCCTTCACGAGCTGAGACTCGTCTCTAGGGTCTAACGTTTTGATCTTTGCATCTTATATTTCATCCACTTGATAGGTAGTAGTCTTCTTCCCGGATTCTTCACGTTCCTCTTGTTCGGCAGATGAATAGTAGCATTCCCGAGCTACTTTCTGGTCGCCTTTCATAACTCCCACTCTAAAATTGGTTGGGAATTTTAAATATTGATGTACCGTGGATGGTATTGCTTCGAACTTCTTCAAACCTACCCTTCCCATGATGATGTTGTAAGCAGATTGGACATTTTTATCCATTATAAAAAAGCGTACTCTTTCTGTTCGACAAGCAGGCCATGTACCGATAAGCATATCCAACTTGATCGTCCCAAGTGGCAAAACCTTCTCACCAGTAAAGCCAAGGAGGGGCCTATGATATGGCTCCAACTGGGCTAGCTTCAGATTCAAACTATCAAAGCATGGATAGAACATGATATCTGCCGAGCTACCATTATCCACTAGTACTCGTGAAATTACCACTTCCTTCATTCTCATCTTGATCACCAATGGGTCATCATGTGGATATAGTACACCTGCCAGGTCGTTCTTAGAGAAACCAATGACCAATTTATCTTTATTCACCTTCCTCGGGCGATCATCTCCAGCAAGATTTATTCGCTGAATGTACGAGCAAGCTTGAGCCTCATTGGGGTAAGATTTTCTCTCCGCAGTCAGATCTTCACCTCCTGCATCTCCACCTGTAATAACATTACATTCAAATGATCCGAAATGGATTGAAAATACCTCACGTTCTGGCTGCCTTGGTCTTTTGGGGAGATCGGGGTCATCTTGGTCATCTTCTGGATCTTCTTCGTGACTTCTCTTCTTGTCTTCTTTTGCTCGACGAGGAGATTTAAATCTTTACCTTCTTCGGTCGCTGGTCTTTCCACCATTTTGGCGATCAACATACTTAGACAATTTTCCTCGTCTGATGAGTGCTTCAATTTCATTCTGGAGAGTTATGCAATGTTTGGTCGTATGACCATGGTCTTTTTGGAACTCGTAATATTTGGACTTATTCCTTTTGTCAGGATCCGCCTTCATTTTTTCTGGCCAATTTAGCTCCTCGTTGTTCTTAATCTCTTCCAGAATGTGGTTTATATCTACCTTCAAAGGAGTATAATTTCCAAATTTTTTCAACTGTTCCAGTACTTGCTTTGCTTTCGACTGCCTGTTGCCACCATTATTCTTCTGCTCCTTCTTCTCAATCTTATCAGTCTCGACCTTGGTCTGCTTAGTGTCTGTATTCTTCTTCGCAGCCATAGCTTCCTCGACATTCATGATTTTGGCTGCTTTTGCCATTAGTTAAGCCATGGTCCTAGGCGGATCTTTGGCTAAAGTGTAGTATAATTTATCTGGTAACAGTCCGCTCATTAGAGTAGTAATTGCTATTTTCTCCTCGTAATCAATTACTTCAAGTTTCTCGTTATTGAAACGAGTAATATAGTCCTTGGTGCTTTCACCTGTCTTCTGTCTAACACTCAGTACGTGTGCTACTTGTTTGACTGGTTTTGCCCCAAAATAGAAGTTCCCAATAAAGAGCTCTGCCAGTTGAAAGAAAGTCGCGATTTTCCCCCGAGGAAGGTTGTTGTACCATATCTGGGCTGATCCGGTAAAAGTTCCTGAAAACGCCCTGCATCTCATCTCGTCTGGAACTGCATAGATATCGATAGCAGCTTGGTATTGTTATATATAAAGGACAGGGTCATTTTTTCCATCATATTTAGGCGTCACCATAGGGGCTTTGAATTTTTATAATGTGGGGAAATCCACAATTGCCTGTACAAATGGTGTCCCTTGGATAAAAGTTCTTTGTAGAGGATTCTTGGCCTTAGCCATTTCCCCTAATCTGTCCTCCAACCTCTGAATAGAGCCCTTCCATGCATCGTTTCCCTCCTCGGGCCTATTGGTTCGAGCAACTGATCGCATTGAATTTGCCTCTTGGGATCTTTCATTACGAGCAGTTGGTAGTGATTGGGCAGAGCCTTCTCTTAGATCGGATGGTCGTGGAAAGTTCCTCGACGCAATCCTAGGAGGACTTCTATTCCTCCTAGAGCCCAAACGATCAAAAGGAGAGACTCTACTCAACCTTTCTAGAGCACTGGTCCTTTCTGGAGATAGAGTGATGTTTCGTTGAGAATCTGTAGCTCGTACTGAGGAAGTCCGACCAGGTTGATAAGAAGGATCATTAGATCTCTCAGTATGATATGAGTCGGTGCGTCTGGATCGAGATTCCTCTGGGAATAACGTTCGCCTAGTTCGTGAAGAGGGTAAATGGGTATTTCTCTGAACACTTCGTTGACCTGATTGGGTCGGCACTCCACCTTGAACAGTTTGTATAAGTTATCGCATGGTTTCTTGCATGGTCGTCTGGCCTTGGGCCAAATTAGCCATTATACCAACCAGATCTTGAACATTTGGGGGAGTAGAAAGGTTTGGAGGGACCCCAGTGTTTCGATTACTGGATTCATGATTATCAGCCATAGATAATGAATTGTTTTGGTGAAAAATGATAAGTACAGTCGTTTTCCACAGAAGACGCCAATCTGTTGATGTAAAAAACTAGATTCGATCTAATTATTTTAATCACATATAAAAATAGATGAATAAATATAAGACAATAGATTTTTAAAGTGGTTCAGCCTTATGAGAATGGCCTACGTCCACTGTTTTTGTATTGCTGACTGTTTGCCTGGATTTCTCGATAATCGGTTTACCAAGAGATCCAGAGTCCCCCACTAGTGAGGAGGTTACAATGTATTTATAGCCCTGAGGCTGTACATATGAAAGGACAATGCGCTGTTATCTAGTAGACATATATATCTGTACGATGATAATGAGCATTTAATGCGCAGTCATCTTTTTGATTCTCTTGATTTGGATGCTCTGTACGCTAAGTAGCTCGGACCGCTTAAGCTGCTCGGACCGCACGCTTGAGTTGCTCGGGGCCCCTGAGTTTCTCGGGGCGCCTAAGTTGCTCGGTACACTTGAGTTGTTCGGAGTGTATGAGTTTCTTGTAGAACGTATTCGTATTTGCCATATAGGTTGACACGTGTCTTCAAGTGATTGGTCCATGTCAGCAGACTAAATTTGGTATCAACACTTATATATATGTATGTACACACACATTACACTCAAGACTAAACTCATAGTCTAAAACTAAAAACATTTGCCCACCTATATATATATATATATATATATATATATATATATATATATATATGCGTGTGTGTGTGTGTGTGTGTGTGTGTGCAATTGGATATTTAGTAGACTATGGGTTTAGTCTTGGTTACACATATTTTTAGTTATATATGCAAATATTTAGCCGGAGATTGAGGATTATGGATGAATGTTAAATACCTATGTGTTGGGTTATGGGTAGTTCAACAGTATCATGGGTTGCGACGGTTATGGATATTTGGTATATATATTTGTACATGCATATTGGTATACTTGGGAGTTAGTTATATCTAAAAGGCTAATTTGGAATTACATTGGTTTATGTAAAACATGATTAAAGGAAGTGTAACTAACTAGTGATACGTTAAAATATATCGGGATTGGGTTAATCATAATGAGTAATAAATGGTTAACAACATGTGACTTTGGTATATCTTTATGATAGATTTTATTAGAGTAGTTACACTCTATCTATGGACTATATGGGGCCTGAGTTGGGATATCGCTTGGTGATTGGACATTATTTTTTTGAATCTATCGATTGGAAGATAGGCGTTATTAATTGGGTTAACGCTCTTCGTTGTGGTCGGTTCGGGATATTTTATTTTCCTGGCGGACGTGTGATATGTATATTTATGGGAGAATACATACATTGAAATTTTTGGGTATTTGCCTAGGGAGTCTCGCACCATTGTCTTAGACGAACGATCCAGCTAGACATAAGTGTATTAAGAGGGTTCTTTATTTGGATTTCACCTGCGACACGTCTCATTCTTGAAATCTAGTTCGGGAGTTAGGAGATGTTGGGTGTGAGGTCCTTATGAATTACCTGTTATAGTTGATTGACTTATGTGGATACTATTTTTGAAGTCTTAGGCTAACAGATATTAGCGACCATCTAAGCTAAATAAAAGTGTGTTCAGGGGTACCTTAATTGGATTTCTCTTGCGAGATATCCCACGCACACTTCATAAAGTTGGGAGACGATGAGGCATCAGACTGTTAGTTAGTATTTAATACTATACTTATGAGGTTTGTTATCCTTAGTGTTATGGCATTTGATATAGAATGGGTACGATTAGTTAGAACTGTATTAGGATATCGAAGAGGTGATGTATGTATGTTTGAGTGCCTAAGGGTGATGGCATGTGGCATAAATGGATCACATTTTAATAATGTTAAGAAACTTAATTATTTCTTGCAACTTTAGGGCACTGGCATAAATATATAAAACCTTTTCCACTAGTATTATTATTGTTATAGAGGAGCGATAGGACTTAGCAGTTCGAGTTGCAGATTATCAGAGATCTAGTTCATCATCCTTAGTGTAGGATTTAATTTAATTTCAATTTTTGATGATATTATATTTAACCATTGATATTCCGAGTACCCTCAAACCCTCTAACTCCACTTACACAAGAACAGAGGTCGTAAGGTCAACCTATGACCTTTTCCAGACCTCTAACAAGTTCCTAAGGCCTCTATTGTCTTTAGGGGTGCACATGATTCGATTTGGATCAGTTTTGATACTAACCCGGGAACTGAATCGAGATGGGTCGATTCCAAATTTTTGGAACCGGAACCGAATCGATAGTTATGCAGAACCGAACCAAACCGAACTAACAGTTTCTGGGTCGGTTCGAATTGGTTTTTGGTTCCAAATTCATATTTCAATCTTAGTGAAATCTTAAGATTAATATATTTCAAAAATAATTTTTTTAAGGTCAAAATTAATTTTGATCCCCAATAACATAAGTTAGAAACTCAGGTAATCCCAAAAATATAAATTACAAGTGTTATATAAATATATATTTATTTATTTTATTAAATATATCGTATCGGTTCCGATTGGTTTGGGTAGAGGATCGGTTCGGGTTGGATTTATAGTGGAATTGAGAACTGAAAATATCATTTTTTTAAATCGGAACCGAACCAATAGTATAAAAAACCAAACCAACCCAACCTAATACAACTGGTTCGATTCGATTTAGCAGTTTTCCCGATTCTGTTGTGCACCCCTAGTTGTCTTTAATAAAGGACCACAATAGTGTCACCGGCCTCAGGCACTTCCTCATTCTCCCAGAATACTCATTTGTTCTAACACACCATTTTAATGAATCTGAGAGACCTCATCACCAGTGTCCCATCATCTCTAATAAGCACAACGGACCTCAGTCTGAAGATAAATGAACTCCATAGGTCATGTGGCCTCAGCCCATAAATATATTATTCCAACATACCTCAAGACCATCTTATGGAAAGCGAAAAACTATTCCAGACCCACTGGACGTCCAATTGAACTCCTGTAGTTCATTTAGTGGGCAGGTAAAAAGGGAGGAATTGGTCCACCTACCATTACCACTCAACTCCACTTGCATTGATGATTCCCTTTCACATTAAATGCACCCATAAAATACCGTACAACATCCGCAAGCCTTTATCCCACACTCCACCGTGGTACTATAGTCGTCAGACCTCAAAGGAGGCCCCGACCTTACTGCTGTAGTAAAGTCATTTTCTCTCCAAGAGAATGCATATATGGAGAAGGTTTAGGAGCGGTTGATGATATGTTCAAATCATTGCACATAAACAGAAAAAACGACAACAACTAATACAAGTGTTTCTCCGAATGCTATATACTCTCTCAACCCATTATTGTGAGCACTTAGTCTTAGTTTGGATCATTTTCATCTATCTTATTTGTTGTATACCCTATTGATTCCTACTTTAATAACCTTCCATAAGTTTATTAGTTATCTCCTAGGGTCCTTTAGATTAATAATAAAGATCACGGGGACCTCAAACTCTCTTAGCCAAAGCCCAAGAGGTCTCTTAAACTGTAATAACCATTTTATTATCTAACATACATTAAAACACCCTTTGATAGTGGATGTGGCATCCTCAGTTGAGGTCTGACCTGCTTTATATACTTTTCTATCACTCGGACACATCCCCCTTTAACCTGTCTGAGGTCTTGAGGGGATCACCTATCGGGTCTGAGATCTCAAACACTTTTCAACACCTACCAGTTTGGCACCGTCTGTGGGAATGACAAGTTCCATTTCTTCAATATACAAACCCTATTCTTTTTAAGATGCCGACCAACGCCAGCGTGGCCTAATCTTTTAAAGATAAGGAACCTTGAAAAAAAGAGCTTCCAGAGCAACTAATCGATATTCTAAGAAGACTTCATCCACCACTTGTGGTAGAGGAGCCATCCGGATCAAAACATATCAAAACTAGAGAGAACATGGAGCCCTAATTAAAAGGAAAAAATAATCCAGAGGATGTCCTCAGGGCCACACAATAATCAGTGAGCAGTATTCATGTCGATTATGGGTTGTCACTCCCTTAAGATCAATCCCAAGGTGGTTCCAGGGTGGCTAAGCCCTGAGATAATGAGATTAAGAAAACACAAGATCGATTGGAGAATTTCTTCAACCAGTAAAAGATGCAAACTCCTAATACTATTGATTTGTCTCTTTGAATAATGTTATCTCCCTTCTCTAATGAGGTCCAACACTATCTTCTTCCCCTAAAGTTGAAGATGCCTAATATTGAACCATTTGATGGGTTTAAAGATCCCATAGACCATCTGGAGACTTACAAATCACTCTTGCTCCTTCAAGACACCCTGGATGAGGTCTTGTGTATAGCCTTTCATGATATGTAAAGGGGGAATGATAGGCATTGGTTTGCTAGGATCAAACTAGCGACCATTGGAAACTTCATTGAATTGTCAAGATCATTTGTCAACCATTTCATAGGGGTTCAAAATATGAGTAAGCATGTCACCTCCCTCCTCCACTTCAGAAAAAAGACAAACGAGGCCCTTAGAGAGTGTGCTAAGATATTCAACTAAGAGTCTCTCCAAGTTGATGATCTGAATGGAACTATTTATGTGGCGACCTTCATCTCACGACTCACCCCAAACTATGATAGTTGCTTAAGAGAGCTAAAAAACATATGAATGTTGAGGATGTGGTCATAGTGAGGCACTTTATATCCTCCCCCAGTAAGGAAAGAGGAAGGATATCTTATCCCACCTTGGGGAGTCCTCTGATCCAGATGAGACCAAAAAGAGGTAGAACAGAGGTAAGAACAATGGGCCTCCGGAAGAAAAATATTTTACCCCACTAACTACCATAATAGAAGATGTCTTTGTAGTAGGATAATCTTAGGATCTCATACCTCCATCGAATCCCATGGGGGCTACGGAGGATAAGTGGGATAAGTCCAAATATTACAGGTTTCATAGAGACCATGACCATAGTACTAACGATTGTTTCAGTCTCAAAGAGGCCATCTAAAACATGATCATTAGAGGTTAGCTCAAGGAGTTTTTGGCTAAAGATGCGGGCAAAAGTTGGTGCAATAACAACAATAACAAAAATAAGGATAAAGTCCCTCTTATTGATGTGAATACCATTTTCAGAGCTTTTACTGGGGTGGACTTTGTTCCATAGCTAGGAAAGCCCATCTCAAAAGCATCCATTATAAAAGGGTATAGGTCAACATTTTCTTTCACCATAATCAACTCCTAAAGGGTGTTCCAATAATGTTCTTACCAGAAACGAACCTCAAAAGGATCCTTCTACCTCACGATAACCCTTTTGTTATCATAATGATCATAGGAAATGCTAACATGAAGAGGACCCTGATCGACACTGGAAGTTCAGTGGATATTTTGTTCTTAAATTCTTTTAAGGCCATAGACCTCAACTCAAAGCACATGTAACTAATCTACACTCTGTTGATTGGGTTCAACGAGGAATGGACCTATTCCCGAGTTATGTCACTCCCCCTAACTATTGGCTTAAAAGACTGATGATCCACCATCTGGAACAAATTCCTAGTATTGGACCATGCCTCAGTCTATAATGTGATGTTAGGAAAACCATCGCTCAATTATTTGGATGGTGTCATATAAACACAAATGTTTGTAATGAGGTTCCCAACCCCTATGGGGCTGGGAGAAGTACATGGGGATTAAAATAAGTCTAGAGAGTGTTACAACACTTCCGTAAAAGAGAAGAAAAGGTCAATTGAGACTTCCCAAAGATTTCCCAAGGTTAAAAAAGTTTATATAGAAGATCTAAGGCCCCAACAGAGGTTTTGCCTCCTCCATCAGAGATGCTTGAGCTCCCACTAGAGAGTTTAAGCATAGAGTTAATGAATATAGATGCCCTAGCTCCCCGAGATAAGGATAAAGAATAAAGAGGTGAGCCAACGAAGGCTCTTGTCACTGTTTGCATCGATGTAGGGTATCCAACTAAGGTGGTACAAATTGGGGCTGGTCTGAGTTCCCCCTTCAGAGAGGATCTCACTCAGTTCCTAAAGAAAAAAAAATATGTGTTCTCTTAGAGCCATTAATAAATGATCAGAATATACCCCGAGGTCATGGTCCACCACCTTAGTGTGAACCCAAACCATAGGCCTGCCCACCAGAAGAAGAGTTTCTTTGGTCTAGAAAGGAACAATTCTACTACTGAGGTGGTTGACACACTCTTGACGGTCAACTTCATTAGAGAGGTGAAGTACCCAGAATGGCTCTCCATTGTGGTACTTATGGCCAAAGATAATAAGAAGTAGAGAATGTGCATTGATTTCACCGACTTCAATAAGGCACGCCCTAAAGATTACTAACCCTATCACAAATTGACACTTTGGTAGACTCAATAATTAGTCATGAACTCCTCTTATTCATGGATGCATACTCTGAGTATAACCAAATCAGGATGGCCCCTATTGACGAAGAAAATACCTCATTTATTACACACATAAGTACTTACTATTACAAAGTTATGCTTTTTAAAATAAAAATATGCAGGTACAACTTATTAGAGGGTAGTGGACTCCATTTTTAAAGACCTCATTGGCAAGTCCATAGAGTTCTATGTTAATGATATCCCGTTTAAAAGACTAGAAGCTCAAGATTATGTGTGGAACCTCAAAGAGACCTTCTCCATCCTTAAGATGAACCGTATGAGCCTCGACCAAAAGAAATATTCTTTTGATGTTACTGGAGGCAAATTTCTGGGCTTTATGGTCACCAGACGTGGAATAGAGGCTAAACAACAGAAAATCCAGGTTCTTCTAGATATGGAATCCCCAAGAATAGTCAAAGAGGTCCAGATCCTTGGTGGGATAGTTACTGCCCTCAATCTATTTGTCTATAAGGCCATTGATAAGTGCTTGAATTTCTTTAAAATACTAAATAAGACCTTCCAATGGACTCTAGGGGCTGAGGAAGCCTTTTAGAGCCTAAAGAAGAATTTAGGGTACCCACCTCTATCGTCCCAAACTATTACTATAGAAGACTTATACTTATACCTTGCATCTTCTCTAACCACTATCAGCTCAGCTTAGATTCGAGAGAAACTTGAGGTCCAGTACACACACTGAAAGCAAGCACTCGAGGATGGAAAAGCTCACCTTTTGTCTCATTACCTTAGCTATTCATCTGAGGCCTTACTTCTAATCTCATACCATTTTGGTCATTATCGATCAACCCCTCTAGTAGATCTTCCATAATCCTAATACCACAAGAAGGCTTGTCAAATGGTTTGTGGAGTTGGGGGAATTTGATAACAAGTATTAACCATGGAGTGCTCTTAAAGGTCAGACCTTAGTTTTCTTCATTGGAGAGTTTAATAACATAGAGGAAGTGGTATGAGAGCCCAATATATCGGGAACAAAAGCTGCAACACCCAATGAGACCAAGCAGCCATTGTTCAAAGAGATATACCCCAACTCTCTAATATGGGTATTGCACGTGGATGGAATTTCCAACAGCTTAGGCAGCGGGGATGGACTTTATTTCCTAGAAGGAGGTACAATCTCTTTTGACATTTATTTTCAATTCAAAGCCCCTAACAATGAGGTAGAGTATGAAGCCTTGGTGATAGACCTAGTCTTGGCCATTCGTTCGAAAGCAGAGCAGGTAGAGGCCATTAACGATTTGTAATTAGGGGTCAACCAAAGCACTAAGGTCTATGAGGACAAAGGTAACAAAATAGAAGGTAGAAATTATGAAGCACCTCATCCATAATATTCCTAAATTTATCATTAAAAAGGTCCCCCATGCCGAAAACTCTGAGGCTGACCACCTTACCCGGGTGGCTTCTGTAGATGAGATAGATCAAGAAGTCCTGATTATCTCCCTAGACCAACCAATCATCACCCATCTTCACGTTGGCATTCCCCATGATCACCGTTATAAATAGGGGATCATCATGAGGGGGAGGATTCTCCCAAGGTCTGTATCTAGAAAAACCATTATAGGAACTCCTTTTAGGGATTGATCTTAGAAATATATACTGTTGACTTGCACCCCTTCATATTGGATGCTTCTGATGTGAGATTTCCTGGTTGTAGAAGAGGGTCCACCAACTAAAAAACCTTCAGAGATGCTATTCACATTGATCAAAGGGACATCATCTTTGTTTTTTTTATTATTATTGTTGATGTTTCACTGACCTTTGCTTGCATTTTTTTTCCACAAACTCCTTGAGATAACCTCTCTTAATCTCCCCTTTAACGACTTATTTAAGTATGAAATAATCACTTGTATTATGCATGTGGTCTTTATGAAACCTGCAATACATAAATGTGTCCCTCATGTCCTCTTTGGTAGAGGTAGGAGATCCTGAGCTTCTCTTGTTGCGAAGACCTCTTCTATAGTGGCTATGCATGAGGTGAAGTATTTGGCTTCCAAATGTCCATTCCTCTTTCATGTGTTCTTCCTCCTTTTGGCATCAGCTACATTGGGGGATCCTCTAAGGCGAGAGAAGACATCCTTACTCTTTCCTCATTGGGGGAAGGCTATGAAACGCCTCGATGTGACTGCATACTCAACATATATATATGTATGAGCTCTCTCAAGACTATCAGTCATGAATCTAGGGTGTCTTTTACTGAAATACCTCAGCACATCCTTTGATATGAGGCTTGAGATGAAGGCTGCCACACAAATGGTATCATTTATATCATCAATTTGGTGAGCCTCTTGGTTGAATATCTTGACATACTATAAAGTGGAGGAGAGAGGTAATTGTCTTCCTCATCTTTCGATCTCTTATGAGATGGATAACGAAATACCTAATCAATTATGTAAAGCTTCCAATAGTACCTAGTTTGAGTTTGGCAAACCAGTGCCAAGCAACTCCCCTCATAGTAGCAAAAAATTCTTTACATAAGACCTCATTCGGGGTGTCTTGAAGGAGCATATGAGTCTCTAGATGGTTTACATGATCTTTGGAACCATTAAACGGTTCAATATTAGGCATCGCCCACTTAGGGGGAAAAGTGCAATACCGAACTTCATTAGAGAATGGAAATAAAATTTCCTCGAGGGCTATTTATATGGTATTAGGTGTTTGCATCTTGTACTGATTGAGGAAGTTCACTAATCGATCTTGCATCTTATTAATCCCATTATCCCATTATCCCAAATCCTAACCACCCTAAAACCACTATGGGATTGATCTCCCGAGAGTGACAAATTATCCCTAACGAGGATACGAGTCACTAATCGTTGAGAAGATCTAGCTGCATCCTCTTGAACCATTTTTCCTTCCAACTGGAGCTCATGGTTTTATATTGTTCCACTATGTTCTGACCGGTACGGCTCCTCCACCATAGGTAGTAAAAGAAGCCTTCTAAGAACATCGTTGAGTTATTCTTGAAGATCCCTTTGTCGATCTTCCATCTCTTTGAAAGAGCGAGATAACTTGACGTTGGTTCTTATCTCAATAAAGGCCAAGTTTGTATATAAAGTGAATGGAACTTATTGTTTCCATAGACGGTGCCAAACTGGTGGGTATTGAAATTGCGCGAGACCTGAAACCCAAAAGTTACCCTCTACAGGACCCCAGACGGGTTAGTAGGGAGGTGTGTCAAAGTAATTGACAAGTATGTAAAGTGGTTTGAACCTTAAATGAGGATCGTACCTCCACTGTCAAAGGGTGTTTTACTGTGTATTGAATAATAGAAAAGGATATTACAATCTGGGAAACCTCTTGAGCTTTGGTCAAAAGAGTTTGAGGTCACCACGATCTATGTCATTAACACAGAAGACCTTAGGGAGTAATTAAGGGATTTCTCTAAGGATTCCAAAGTCTTATTCTAGGACTTAATAAGGTATACAATATATAAAACAATCGAAAATTATCCAAACTATAGCTATTTGCTAGCAATAGTAGGCTGATGACGTTTATTACAATGAGCAGATACTTGCTTGATCTATTTGCTCTTTGTTCTGCTTGTCTATGATGATTTTAGCATGGCTTCAACCATTCATAAGCCTCCTTTATATATGCATTCCCTTAGAGAGAGAATGAGTGGACTGCAACAGTATGGTCGCGGCCTCCTCTAAGGTCTGACGACTATAGTAGCAAGGTAGAGTGTGGGAGAAAGTTTTTCAGATGGTGCAAGGTAGTTGATGGGTGCATTTAATGTGAATGGGAATCATCAATGCTAGTGGAAATGTGTGGTGGAAATAGGTGGAACATTTCCCATCCTTTTCACCTGCCCTCTAGACATACTACAGGGGCTTAGTCTGACATCTAAGAGGTCTAGAATTGGTGGAGGTTCCTCCTTAGGTAGTCATGTGGCATGTTACAACAATATATTTCTAGAAGAGGGGTTATGGGACCTTTAGAGGCCATTTCTCTTCAAAACGAGGCTCGATGTACACGTCGGAGATGGAGGGATGCTAGTGCTGAAGTCTCTGAGCTTGGTTATTGAGATGTGTTGAAACGAATGAGTATTTTGGAGGAGGAGTGAGGTGGTTGAGTCCTATAACACTACTGTGATCCCTTCCCCAAGGCGGTTGTGGCCTTGAGAGCTTAGTTGTGGTCTGGCAGAGGCCTATATTGGACCTCATGATCTCTTCTTCTCTTGCATGAGTGAAGATGAAAGGGGTGTGAAGCCTCGAAATTCCAACAGTCAAATGTGGTATCATCACATTTTTTATATTTTATAATTATTTTGTTTAAATAATTAAAAAATAAAATATAAAATGTCGGGAAAATCATGGGGAAGAGAAAAAGTATCATGCACTCAAGGCACCATATGTCCATGCACCTAGGGAAATATTCAAACATCCACTCATCAGATCTCCTAAATTAAACCCTAGATTTATGAATGGTAAAAATATAAGAGAGAGATAGAGGCTATAAGGGTGTTAGTTTTTCAAAATAAGTTGACTCTCTCTCTGTTTAGTGTCGAAGTAAGTTGAGTCACGATTATGAAAATAGTTTGAAAATTTTAGTTTAAAAAAACATATATTCGGCTAATATAAAAATAACTTATGTATCAATACGTAAGTTTGTGCGTGAATGTCATTTTAAACTTAGTGGCCCCAAAATTCCACTCACTGAGTACCCAATCACTCCAAAAAAGCTCACTAAACAATGAATCATGAGAGTCTTTGATTATTTTGGTTCATATGTTATTTCATTTATCATGATATCAGAAAGTTTAATCTGTATATTGCAATGACGTAATTTTGTTTATCCAAACAATTATGTTCTTCATTATTTTATAAAAATTTGGGTGTCTACTTGGTTCTACTCTATAATTTGTTATACACGCGTAGTTTGTAAATATACCCCTTTTACAGAATGTGACAACCCGCTCACCAAAATAAGGGGTGGCCAACCCAATACTCCAATAAAACGGAATCATGGATGGAATCATTCTCAGCATCATAATAAAATATAGAGTATCCAGGATAACCACCCAATATTTCAGAAAACGGGTTGCCAATTTTTTTTTGATTTGAAAGTAAATAAATGAAAACCAACAACCCAATTCCTGAATGATAAGGGAAACCCCAAGACATATATAAATAATACAACAAGAATACAATAAAAAGACCGAATATGTAACCGGTCACTAAACTGATACACCAAAATACACAAGTACGATAAGTTACTTATTACATTTCATTAGACATTTACAAAAGCTTGGGCCTCTCGCCCGAATAAAAGACTTGATCTTAACTAGAATGAAAATGAAAACGTCTATACCAAATGTATCCCGTAATACCCGCAATGCATCATGGCTCGTCGAAAACATCGGAATAGGAATTCAAATCAGGCATCCTTGCGGCGGAGTACCTGAGCAGAGACAAGAAGAATATGCAACAGGAAATGTAACCGGTCAGGGCCCGGTTCTATATGATTACCAGATGAATAAAGAGTATGACAGTTATGTAAGATAAATCATGAAGAAAGAGAAATAAGCAGCAACCTATACAATTTAAAACATAAGCTAAGCAGGAATAACAATAAAAAGCATTAAACTAAAACTTCCTCAAATGTGCCAGTTATTTTATATATCTTTTCCTTAGCAGGAAATATATTTATAAACACAATCTTTTGCTCTTTAAGGCAATTATATCTCAATTTTACCCTTTTGTAAAAATCCTTTCCTTATCAGGAAAATAATCATTTTCAAATGCTCTTTGCGGCATTTATATGTGCTCTTTGTGGCACTCCATCATGCTCTATATGGCATATCAAATACATCAAGTCCCACTTGATTATGAACTGTTATATTATATACATATAACGTATTCTAAGACCGCCCGTCCGGGTTTCCCCACTGTGCGCGCCCCTAAATGACCATCATCTTCCAGGGCCTATCATTAGACAGCCTGGGCACCTATATCGCAAGACGTCGGGAAGCGGCCATGAGCCTGCGGGGTAGTCAAGACCACACCCGGAATCTCCTACCCATCGCAGAAAAATACAACAATAAGCGCTCCCATGGCCTAGGACTATATCCACCCTGCATTCATTAGCCAGGGGGCTTCACCACACGAGCGGACTTCCCTTATGATGTCATTTAGAGAGGTGTGTTTAAGCCATTTTATTTATCATTATCAAAATCAAGTAAATCATTATTTACCGGTTTCATGATTAAGTAAATTATCATTTACCAAAAATCAATACCATTTCCATTTCATTTCCATTCCACGTATATGTTTCATTCTATTCGAAACCATTACTGTTTACTTTTAGTAACAGATAGAACTTATTACCCGGAGCCATACAATAAATTATATCAACACTACAACCTCAAAGGAGTAAATAAACTCTTCATCATCTCCAAGCATCTTAGGATGTTATTTTAAAACCCCAAGGTTATCATCTTTCGAAGGAATGGAATATCTTTCAATTCATTCTCCAAACTCACCTTTGTGGCGTTATTATAAACCACCAAGGTTAACATAGCTCCATCGAACTTTTAAAATCTCCCAACATTCTTTTAGGGTGGTAATATAAACCATCAAAACTAGTATAGATTAATTAAGCTTCTAAGGTCTCCCGAACATAACACTACATCTCCTAGTTTTATAATAATTAACTAGAAGAAAAGAATGCCCTATCATTAATAGGCCTAACCCCAGAAAAGTCCCCACTTAACTTAACCCATTCCTGATGTAGGGTAGACAACTAACTCATATCACACTCTAGGACTCTAAGTTTACTTCATTCAAGAAGGTTCCTAATCCCTATATTTAAAGAAAAGAATTAAAATTGAGTTATAAAATTAACTCAAAAACAGCAGGAAAACGAATCGATTCGCCCAAGGGCAGAATCGATTCGCCCTAGCGAATCGATTCTCCCAGAAAGCGAATCGGTTCGGACAACTAAACCAACCTTCTGCAATTGACCGAATCGATTTGGCCTCAATCCCGAATCGATTCGGGTTATGCAGACCTGCCAATTTCCCCTTAGCGAATCGATTCGCCCAAAGGGCCGAATCGATTCGGACCTGCAAATCTGCCAAAAATGGCTACGAAGGGTTATGAATCCTAATTTCTCCAAACTTCAAATCTCTTCCATCTTACACACAACCAACCACAAAAATCTACCCCAAACTAATCTACATGATTATTAACCATCAAAACCCACAATTTCTTCAACATAAATCAAGACTAGGGTTTAAATCCCACAAATTCTACATTTAAACCATAAATGGAAATACACAATTATCATACAATTTATGCATCTTAAATCACATATTAGCAAGTAGAAAACTTGCCTTAGGGTTGATATCTCAGATTTGTTTGGAGAAGAAGCAATCCCAAATCCTCCATCTTCAATCTCTCTCTCATTTCTCCATTTTTCTCTTCTTCTTTCTTCTCTCTATGTTCAAGACATAAAATGGGGGAAAATAAGGGATTTAGAAGACTAAAATCGTGGCTTAGGTTAAAACTCCCAACTTAAATGGTTAATACCTCATTAAAATGACTCGCAAATACGCATATAAGCTAGAACCAGGTAAAAGTGCCCGAAACACAAAAATACACTATGGCACTTATTTTGACTGTCTCGCACCTTCCGAGACTAACTACACCCTCTAAACTGGCATCCGGAAATTTTATAAATTATTTCGAGTTCCAAAATCATTTAAACTAAAAGGCCATTTAAATACATGACACTACAGACATGCAACCTGATGTTATTTACTTTCACATACAGTAAATATGCATCAATCTAGTAAATATTAACTTTCAATTCATTAAATTAATATTTACTCCAGTCCCCACATTTTATATAATTACCTTATGCGGTAAAATTAGTATAAAATGAGCCTCCCAGAATCGAGGGTTGTTACATACTCCCCCCCTTAAGAGGGAATTTTGCCCCCAAAATTCGGGCATACCCAAATTTGACAAGGGTATACTACTCTAAACTAGGATTCTACCATCCTAAACAAACTCCTCGTTATTGAAACGTCCCAAATGGACTCAGACTAAGGTCGACCCTATCGATCTCAGTCAATCATCATTTGTTCTCTAGTCTAGTAGCACAAGGCGCTCTTCACTAACCATCGATTCTAGCTTCCTACGGCGGAACACGATGCCCACATGACTCGGCACAATTAGCCAAATCTTTAGAATTATGTTACATCCCACCTCGGGGCATCCATACCGACTCTAAGTGGTTTAGCTTCAACGCTATTCAGCTATCCCCCGCATTGACGTATCTCATCAAGGCGTATGGCTTAAAAGCCAAATCTCTAAAGAAATGTTCCGAGATAACTCCAAGTCCAAGGAACATATTACCCATTGGTTCCATCCAACGAGTATACGAATTGCTCAACTGACCTCGCTAGGCCACTCACGATACCATGCCTTAGGAAATGATCCATAAGACCACTCCAAAACCTAATGGTTGCACGAAAACCTACATCCATACCATTACTGCTCCCATCTACTATATATACTAAGGCGCACGTTCGTAATATGCCTTTCGGCATAAGTCAATTTCCTCCCTTCCATCCATCCACTCTAGGGTGGTAGGATATACGCCATCTCCATACGGTTCCCATTACTTCGCGGAAACTTTTACTAAACCTTCGACATGAATATCTAGTCTCGGTCCACCCTATTATAATAGGCACCTCCCACGGTTTTACCATTCCCCCATCGAGAATGGGGTATACTCTTTTACATGCAGTCCGTCCATAATGGGCGGAAAAGCAACGATTGGGTCGACGGTCAACAATTTTCTCAATTGGGATCATGACCAGTTCGATGCCGGTAGTTTAAATGCAGACGTCTATGAATACCCTTCCTCGTTCCACCACTACTCTTCTTCGCACGAGTAGGTGAAATTGTCAATCACGGACATAAACGCTCTTACTACCGAATCTTCCTATTCATGCTCATTCTACTTGGCCTTCCATGCCATTACCATTATCTCTGACGAGTTCTCTATTCGACACGTCCACTACCCCAATCGCATTTCCTTAGCGAATGAGGAAATATCCAATCACTAGTTCTTCTGAACTCCGAGCACCAACTCGATTCCTCCCACAACATATTGCAACAACTTGTTGCTTACGAGAAGGACCAAATTTCCTGCCCAGGAAATAGTGCCTTATCTATTTAAGGTGATTACTACCACGATGAATCTTAATTCAAGCACGGGATATTACTTTCCACAAGTTTAAGCTTGTGCGACGCATAAACAGTAAGTCTATGTCCTAGTATTATTACTCCCCAATCCTAGTAGAACTTACTCATTAAACTCACTCTCGAGCTTACAACCATGACTCAGGAGTGAGGATCCACCCGTCCTTATTAACTCCCCGGAAATGAAGTTACCAACGTAACCTTATCTCTAAGAAATGCCTCATCTCCTTCGGCCGAACCTACCAAACCTTTCGAGACCCCATAATCTCGTTCCTAAGGGATCTAATATCTCATAGGGTTAACCCACAACTTATTCGTGGTTAACTCCCTAACGCTTTCCTAAACTAACACCACCTACCCTCAAGGTCTTACATCCTAAAAATCCTAGGGTCTATCTATATATATCCTACCTAATTCGTAAGCATATAATACTAAATATATCCCTAGTGCCCAAGACCTTACTCAACTTCCGACATTCGCTCGGGTTCATGCGTGGGACGTCTCGCCGAAGCGAAATCCAGACAAGGAACCCTCCCGTTACACTACTACCTCGCATTGTCGGTCATTAAGATGTGACGGTCTAAGACACATGATCGGGATCGGTAAAATTCTAATTTACAATTCTCCTATTAAAATTCTACTTCTAGACTTTACCTTAGCATTCTATACATGAAATAAGAGAAATGAAATATGGCATCTCTCCACTCCCAACGTCGTTAAGGTTCACGCGTGGAGCGTCCCGCAAAAGCGGAATCCAAATAAGGAACCCCTCCTATGCATTACTACTTAACTTTGTTGGTCGTGGAGATAAGTCATAGAATTCACACACAAAGCACATAAACAATAGAACACTCAAACCAAGTAACACATATGACACATATACATTTAAAAATATCATCACTCGCGTCATAACGAGTGAAGAAAAAATAGAAATTCCATACCATGGAAGTCATACAATTACCCTTCTATAATAGCGTAAATACTACTACAAGCTCAAAATACACACCCGAGTCTACCGTAGACACAATACTACTAAATCTTATCCTAAGGAATATACCACCCACCTATAAGGTGGAATTCCCACCACAGTTCGTACCAAGCACTCCGGGTCAAAACTAGTGGTTCTCAGACTCCACATTCGAGCCTTACACATACAAACATTATCTCCATCAACTCCCCAACCAGGCACTTTACTCTTGCCCTTGCTCTCCACTCAACGAAGTTTAAAATGAGTGGTTCTACACTCCACATCATAGTCGTTATTCCGACTCTGGCTGCCAATAATTGCCCATGCAGTCCCTCTTACTTTCTCAGTAAAAGAGGACACGCTCTTGGCCTCCTCTTCCTCAGTTTAATGAAACCTCCCCAGGTGGGTGTCCACCGATGGGGTTTCACGATTCTTACTCCATTAGAAGTGTTAACAACACCTATTTTGGAGCCTAACACTTCATGGTGCATGATCTCGTCTCCCTAACCGTACAACACCTTATTCGCCATTGGTCTTTAACCGAACATTTTGTGAACACTCGAGAATCCACCTTCTCCTCAGTCCAGTTATCCCAGAGAAACTCGCCATTGCAAGTATCCACTGGGCTTCTCTATGGGCCAAACTTCTGGCACCCACGAATATAGTGACCACATTTTCACCACCTCAACACTTCTTCTATGGGTGAAGGATTTTCCTCCATTCTACTACAGGGCACTTCTCCACTTCAATATAACATCGCGTGAATTCTCAAGTTTAGTACCACTTCCTACTTCTTGCGGTACTTGGGAAACTACATCAACTGAAATTTGTAGTCGTAATAGCAAAACAAGAAAGTGCTACAAAAAGGGAGCGGTCTCTAAAGCGGTCCTCATCCCCGACCACAACTTACAGTTCTCCACCAACCTTCCCGTAACGCCCTTCTTCAATCGGCTTATTGTTCTCACACGAATACGCAAAAGGTTTTATAGATTCTACCTCATGGCAGAAGAGCGAGACCTCACTAAAAAAAATCAACGATCTTAATCCTAAGGCTTTACATCAAATCAAGAGCAACGCTGAAAACTTAAGGCGTCCACACAGATTCCTAAGGACTCTAGAACCTGATGCTCTGATACCATCTGTGACAACTCGCTCACCAAAATAAGGGGTGGCCAGCCCAATACTCCAATAAAACGGAATCATGGATGGAATCATTCTCAGCATCATAATAAAATATAGAGTATCCAGGATAACCACCCAATATTTCAGAAAACGGGTTGCCAAAATTTTTTTGATTTGAAAGTAGATAAATGAAAACCAACAACCCAATTCCTGAAAGATAAGGGAAACCCCAAGACATATATAAATAATACAACAAGAATACAATAAAAAGACCGAATATGTAACCGGTCACTAAACTGATACACCAAAATATACAAGTACGATAAGTTACTTATTACATTTCATTAGACATTTACAAAAGCTTGGGCCTCTCGCCCGAATAAAAGACTTGATCTTAACTAGAATGAAAATGAAAACGTCTATACCAAATGTATCCCGTAATACCCGCAATGCATCACGGCTCGTCGAAAACATCGGAATAGGAATTCAAATCAGGCATCCTTGCGGCGGAGTACCTGAGCAGAGACAAGAAGAATATGCAACAGGAAATGTAACCGGTCAGGGCCCGGTTCTATATGATTACCAGATGAATAAAGAGTATGACAGTTATGTAAGATAAATCATGAAGAAAGAGAAATAAGCAGCAACCTATACAATTTAAAACATAAGCTAAGCAGGAATAACAATAAAAAGCATTAAACTAAAACTTCCTCAAATGTGCCAGTTATTTTATATATCTTTTCCTTAGCAGGAAATATATTTATAAACACAATCTTTTGCTCTTTAAGGCAATTATATCTCAATTTTACCCTTTTGTAAAAATCCTTTCCTTATCAGGAAAATAATCATTTTCAAATGCTCTTTGCGGCATTTATATGTGCTCTTTGTGGCACTCCATCATGCTCTATATGGCATATCAAATACATCAAGTCCCACTTGATTATGAACTGTTATATTATATACATATAACGTATTCTAAGACCGCCCGTCCGGGTTTCCCCACTGTGCGCGCCCCTAAATGACCATCATCTTCCAGGGCCTATCATTAGACAGCCTGGGCACCTAGATCGCAAGACGTCGGGAAGCGGCCATGAGCCTGCGGGGTAGTCAAGACCACACCCGGAATCTCCTACCCATCGCAGAAAAATACAACAATAAGCGCTCCCATGGCCTAGGACTATATCCACCCTGCATTCATTAGCCAGGGGGCTTCACCTCACGAGCAGACTTCCCTTATGATGTCATTTAGAGAGGTGTGTTTAAGCCATTTTATTTATCATTATCAAAATCAAGTAAATCATTATTTACCGGTTTCATGATTAAGTAAATTATCATTTACCAAAAATCAATACCATTTCCATTTCATTTCCATTCCACGTATATGTTTCATTCTATTCGAAACCATTACTGTTTACTTTTAGTAACAGATAGAACTTATTACCCGGAGCCATACAATAAATTATATCAACACTACAACCTCAAAGGAGTAAATAAACTCTTCATCATCTCCAAGCATCTTAGGATGTTATTTTAAAACCCCAAGGTTATCATCTTTCAAAGGAATGGAATATCTTTCAATTCATTCTCCAAACTCACCTTTGTGGTGTTATTATAAACCACCAAGGTTAACATACCTCCATCGAACTTTTAAAATCTCCCAACATTCTTTTAGGGTGGTAATATAAACCATCAAAACTAGTATAGCTTAATTAAGCTTCTAAGGTCTCCCGAACATAACACTACATCTCCTAGTTTTATAATAATTAACTAGAAGAAAAGAATGCCCTATCATTAATAGGCCTAACCCCGGAAAAGTCCCCACTTAACTTAACCCATTCCTGATGTAGGGTAGACAACTAACTCATCTCACACTCTAGGACTCTAAGTTTACTTCATTCAAGAAGGTTCCTAATCCCTATATTTAAAGAAAAGAATTAAAATTGAGTTATAAAATTAACTCAAAAACAGCAGGAAAACGAATCGATTCGCCCAAGGGCCGAATCGATTTGCCCTAGCGAATCGATTCGCCCAGAAAGCGAATCGGTTCGGACAACTAAACCAACCTTCTGCAATTGACCGAATCGATTCGGCCTCAATCCCGAATCGATTCGGGTTATGCAGACCTGCCAATTTCCCCTTAGCGAATCGATTCGCCCAAAGGGCCGAATCGATTCGGACCTGCAAATCTGCCAAAAATGGCTACGAAGGGTTATGAATCCTAATTTCTCCAAACTTCAAATCTCTTCCATCTTACACACAACCAACCACAAAAATCTACCCCAAACTAATCTACATGATTATTAACCATCAAAACCCACAATTTCTTCAACATAAATCAAGACTAGGGTTTAAATCCCACAAATTCTACATTTAAACCATAAATGGAAATACACAATTATCATACAATTTATGCATCTTAAATCACATATTAGCAAGTAGAAAACTTGCCTTAGGGTTGATATCTCAGATTTGTTTGGAGAAGAAGCAATCCCAAATCCTCCATCTTCAATCTCTCTCTCATTTCTCCATTTTTCTCTTCTTCTTTCTTCTCTCTATGTTCAAGACATAAAATGGGGGAAAATAAGGGATTTAGAAGACTAAAATCGTGGCTTAGGTTAAAACTCCCAACTTAAATGGTTAATACCTCATTAAAATGACTCGCAAATACGCATATAAGCTAGAACCAGGTAAAAGTGCCCAAAACACAAAAATACACTATGGCACTTATTTTGACTGTCTCGCACCTTCCGAGACTAACTACACCCTCTAAACTGGCATCCGGAAATTTTATAAATTATTTCGAGTTCCAAAATCATTTAAACTAAAAGGCCATTTAAATACATGACACTACAGACATGCAACCTGATGTTATTTACTTTCACATACAGTAAATATGCATCAATCTAGTAAATATTAACTTTCAATTCATTAAATTAATATTTACTCCAGTCCCCACATTTTATATAATTACCTTATGCGGTAAAATTAGTATAAAATGAGCCTCCCAGAATCGAGGGTTGTTACACAGAACTATACCACCTGCATTTCTTTCAGTATTAGGTACCATGTATGTATACATTTGTATTTTATAATTCGCAAATCGGATATCCAAAACAGAAAACGGAGATAGAAATGTTAAAAAAAAGACATAAATGAATATTATCAAACACATGATATGCAATGGATTTCACTCATGCTAACAAAGTTTAATTGTTCGACACTCATAAAACAATAATACATAATTGGATCAAAACATATACTCTAACCATATATATAATCATTTATTTATTTTACAAAAAGGTATTTGAGATTAGAAAATTGTTAGGCAAACGTATGAATGATTATCATCACAGTTATGACGGACCTTACTTTTTTATTTTTGTCAACATAAGAGAATCTTATATATATGAGCTTATAAATGATAAGTAAAATAGCAATGATGCATTAATCAATTGCAATTACCTCGTAAACCAAAGTGAGATTCCTTCACTATAAAATGGACAATCCAAGCTTTGACCACAAATATTGACAATATCCTAAAAAGTTTCAAAGGAAATATATGACCATTTCGAATATAAATTATAAGAAATATTTTCAATGTGGTATTAACGGGTATAGCTAATCACGCTCTAAAAAATCTTAAAACACTCCAAATACTTTTCGAAAGATAAACTTGCCCTTTGCTCTAAAGATCAAATAAATACTTTTTAATTTGTTAATTTTTTTCAATAAAGAATAGTATTTCAAACTGTTTTTTAAATTATTTTTTTATTTTTTTAAATAACTGTTTTTTATCAAAATTGTTATGATAGTTTTAAAAACTTTTTTTATTTAAAAAGTTGTTATGATAGTTTTTAAAAAGTTTTTTTTTAAGATTGATTTTAAAACTGTTTTTTTTTCAAAAAAAATGTTTTTACATAAAATTGGGAAAAAAATTAACAAATAAAAAACTGTTCTGTATATTGAAAATTGTTTTTTATGTTGAAAATTATTTTTTTTTATATTTTTTAAGTAACATGATCACAACCCAAATAAAACGCGACGTGCCATAGAGTAGTATTTTTTTTATACCGATGGCGAGGACCGTTATTTATTATTTCAAAAATAATCTTTTTACTATTTAAAAAAATGGTCCGCGCCTGCGGTACGCATAGGCGGGGACCATTTTTTTAGTATCTTAGTACGCGTCAGCGATATGTATAGGCGGTATTATAAGACATTTTAAATAAAATGTATAAAAAAAACAGTTTTAAACAATTTTTTAAGTGCCTAAAGATTTTATTTAAAAAAATTATTTTAAGTAAAATCCAAGCATGGGAGTGTTTTAAGAAAATTGCTGCAAAAATTCTAATTGTTACAAAAATTGTTACAAAAAATCTAATAGTTACAAAAATTGTTTTATAAAAATAAAAAGTCAGTAGTTCCAAAACAGTAACTATTAGAATCTTAATTATTTTTAAATAAAATCTTTAGGCACTTAAAAAATGGTTTAAAACTATTTTTTTTGTACATTTTATTTAAAATGTTTTATAATATGCGACCAAAATAAAATTAACACGACATGGCACGACACACCTTAAAATCTTAATTTTACGTAAAGTGAATATGACACATACGAAAGTGACATGACACGACACAAAATTCATTTTTTTTATGAAACGCGAACACGACGCACTTGTTGTATTGCATTTTAAGTGAGTTGTGTTAGTATTTGATAAAAAAATGAGATTTCGTGTTGTGTCATATTACTTTTATAGGTGAAAATAAGATTTTGAGTCGTGTCGTGTCATTTTTATTTTGGTTGGGTTCGTGTTTGATTAAAAAAATAACATATATTGTGGCGTGACACTTTTACTTGGGTCGTGTTCGTGTTTTGTAAAAAAATAATATTTCATGTTGTGTCGTGTCACTTTTATTAGGATCGTTGTCATGTTTGGTTAAAAAAAAAATTGTCGTGTCGTGTTGTGTCGAGTTGCTTTTATTTGAGTCGTGTTCGGTTATAAAAATAATTTTCAATTTAAAAAATAGTTTTTTATTTGTTAATTTTTTTCCCAATTTTATGTAAAAAATATTTTTTTTTGAAAAAAAAAAACAGTTTTTAAATCTATCTTAAAAAAAATTCTATAAAAGTATCATAACAGTTTTTTTTAAATAAAAAAGGGTTTTTAAAACTATTAAAACTGTTTTTTTAACTGTTTTTTATAAAAAACAGTGATTTTTTAATTTTAAAAAATAAAAAAATGTTTTAAAAAACAGTTTAAAATACTGTTTTTTATTGAAAAAAAATTAACAAATAAAAAAATATTTGTTTGATCTTTAGAGGAAATGGCAAGTTTGTCTTTTAAAAAGTAATTGAAGTGTTTTAAGAATTTTTAGAATCTTTAAGAAATAAACATGAATACAAATATGTCCAACTGGGAAATACATATGAATGCATAAAAAATAATAATCTAATAAGGTGTGAACTTGTAATTCCTTAACTTAGAAAATATATATAATTTTTCTGAAATTAACATTGAATTTAGAATTATTATAAAACGTGAATAGAACAACAATAAAAATAAAAATACAAAAAGTGAGCACAAAAGAGAGACAATATTCATGAATGAGATGGATATAATTACAAAAATTATGTATTTGCTTTCAAATTAACAAATGCATACTTTTGATGGGAAATGAAAAATGTGTAAAAAATTAGAGATGATATTAAGAGTATTGACCTTGTTTTTTGGATAAGAAACAATAACAACGAAGAAACTGTGCAATATGAATCTGATGGGAAGATGAAGGAACTTGGGCAGCTGACTTTTGACTTTTGATTTCTAAGGTTTCAAGATGAATGTATTTGGAAGTTTTGTTAGATGAATGTATTAGGAGAGAGAACGTATCAAATTAAGATTCAATGAATGATTTTAATTTAATGAACGTGTGAGACTAATATTAAGGGTATGATAGAAAATGTTAATTTAATGAGGGTAGTTTAGTACTTTGAGATTTGAAGAGGAACTTCCTTCTTTTTAAACAGTAGAGATTATCATATTTTTAAATGTTCGCGCTAGCGGCACCTACCCAACCTGCCCTTGCTAGAGCTCCGGTAAGGCGAGTTTGTCGGAGCTCCGAAAGTTGGTTGGGGGAGGTGGGTAATGGGTTTGTGCGTGTTATTGTTTTGAGTGTTTTTACGGGGTGAGAGACTTTTTGAAACAAAATAGAAAAGGTTTGGACTAAACATTTATTAAAAAAATGTTTGAGACACTATTCGTCAATTGACCCTTTTTTTCATTGAGAACATGCATTGTTCATTGATATCAGCTGATAGGTATCTGTAAGCAACAGCAGCAGCTGCTGTTGTTGCCAGCCTGTCATGCATGTGGGCGATATCAACTGATGACTAAATCCTATTTAGGACTCGAAGGCCTTCGTGGTATGACTAAATTCGCGTGTGGGACTTTGTCTTCGGATGTTTTTTCTGTTTGACTGCGGCCGTAGAGTGGTATCAAGGTTGGGCATTGAGGTTGTTGGTGATTTTGGATTTCAGCAGATACACTTGGATAATTAATCCATTTGTAAATACAGTGGCAACAATAGAGGTGGTTACAGGGTCTTGAACCATGTATAGGCAGATGTTACAGTCGAAACCACCGGTCGCATTATTTTTCGTTAAGTTGGTGGATATTTTTCTAACACTTTCGACTTGATATTGGTCTACTTTTCTACCGTACCAAAGAAATAGGATTCTCATCATTGACTTTATTAATTGGGTACCTAACCACTTGTCTCTTTTTCTAACTGCCATAAAAAATTAAAATGTTATTCACCATTTTTATAACTTACCAATCAGATATACCCTACACTAATCACGTGGAAAAAAAATCTTCTCTCCGATGTAAGCGAAAGACGATAGTATTTTGCCAAGTACTAAATTTTTAGGACTAAATGAATGGGACAATATGTGCCACCATCTTCATTATACTCAACAATTTAGGTCGCACCCTATAAAATCAATGCCAAACCCATCCCCATTATCTTTATATACGTATCCATCTAGTCTCCCATATATATGAATCCAACAATTATGACATAATGAAAATAGTTTGAAAATTTTAGGTTAAAAAAACATATATTCGACTAATATAAAAATAACTTATGTATCAATACGTAAGTTTGTGCGTGAATGTTATTTTAAACTTAGTGGTCCCAAAATTCCACTCACTGAGTACCCAATCGCTCCAAAAAAGCCCACTAAATTATGAATCATGAGAGTCTTTGATTATTTTGGTTCATATGTTATTTCATTTATCATGATATCAGGAAGTTTAATATGTATATTGCAATGACGTAATTTTGTTTATCCAAACAATTATGTTCTTCATTATTTTATAAAAAATTAGGTGTCTACTTGGTTCTACTCTATAATTTGTTATACACGCGTAGTTTGTAAATATACCCTTTTATAGAACTATACCACCTGCATTTCTTTCAGTATTAGGTACCATGTATGTATACATTTTTATTTTATAATTCGCAAATCGGGTACCCAAAACAGAAAACGGAGATAGAAATGTTAAAAAAAAGACATAGATGAATATTATCAAACACATGATATGCAATGGATTTCATTCATGATAACAAAGTTTAATTGTCCGACACTCATAAAATAATAAAACATAATTGGATCAAAGCATATACTCTAACCATATATATAATCATTTATTTATTTTACAAAAAGGTATTTGAGATTAAAAAATTGTTAGGCAAACGTATGAATGATTATCATCACGGTTATGACAAACCTTACTTTTTTATTTTTGTCAACATAAGAGAATCTTATATATATCAGTTTCTAAATGATAAGTAAAATAACAATGATGCATTAATCAATTGCAATTAACTCGTAAACCAAAGTGAGATTCCTTCACTATAAGATGGACAATCCAAGCTTTGACCACAAATATTGACAATATCCTAAAAAGTTTCAAAGGAAATATATCACCATTTCGAATATAAATTATAGAAAATATTTTCAATGTGGTATTAACGGGTATAACTAACCACGCTCTAAAAAATCTTAAAACACTCCAAATACTTTTGGAAAGATAAACTTGCCCTTTGCTCTAAAGATCAAATAAATACTTTTTTATTTGTTAATGTTTTTCAATAAAGAATAGTATTTCAAACTGTTTTTAAAATTATTTTTTTATTTTTTAAAATAACTGTTTTTTATCAAAATTGTTATGATAGTTTTAAAAACCTTTTTTTTATTTAAAAAGCTGTTATGATAGTTTTAAAAAAGGTTTTTTAAGATAGATTTTAAAACTGTTTTTTTTTTCAAAAAAAATCTTTTTACATAAAATTGAGAAAAAAATTAACAAATAAAAAAATTGTTCTTTATATTGAAAACTGTTTTTTATATTGAAAATTGTTTTATTTTTATTTTTTTTAAGTAACACGATCACAACCCAAATAAAAGCGACGTGACATGGAGTCATATTTTTTTTATACCGATGGCGAGGACCGTTATTTATTATTTCAAAAATAATCTTTTACTATTTAAAAAAATGGTCCGCGCCTGCGGTACGCATAGGCAGGGACCATTTTTTTAGTATCTTGGTACGTGTCAGCGGTATGTATAGGCGGTATTATAAAACATTTTAAATAAAATATAAAAAAAAACAGTTTTAAACAATTTTTTAAGTGTCTAAAGATTTTATTTAAAAAAATTGTTTTAAGTAAAATCCAAGCATGGGAGTGTTTTAAGAAAATTGTTACAAAAATTCTAATAGTTACAAAAATTATTTTATAAAAATAAAAAGTGAGTGGTTCCAAAACAGTAACTATTAGAATCTTAATTATTTTTAAATAAAATCTTTAGGCACTTAAAAAATAGTTTAAATCTGTTTTTTTTATACATTTTATTTAAAATATTTTATAACATGCGACCAAAATAAAATTAACACGACATGGCACGACACACCTCAAAATCTTAATTTTACGTAAAATGAATATTACACATACGAAAGTGACATGGCACGACACAAAATCCATTTTTTTATGAAACGCGAACACTGCACACTTGTCGTATTGCATTTTAAGTGGGTTGTGTTAGTATTTGGTAAAAAATGAGATTTCGTGTTGTGTCATATTACTTTTATAGGTGAAAATAAGATTTTGAGGCGTGTCGTGTCATTTTTATTTTGGTTGGGTTCATGTTTGATTAAAAAAATAACATATATTATGGCGTAACACTTTTACTTGGGTCGTGTTCGTGTTTTGTAAAAAATAATATTTCATGTTGTGTCGTGTCACTTTTATTAGGATTGAGGTCATGTTTGGTTAAAAAAAAATTTGTCGTGTCGTGTTGTGTCGAGTTGCTTTTATTTGAGTCGTGTTCGGTTATAAAAATAATTTTCAATTTAAAAAACAGTTTTTTATTTGTTAATTTTTTTACCCATTTTATGTAAAAAATATTTTTTTTGAAAAAAAAAACAGGTTTTAAATCTATCTTAAAAAAAAATTCTATAAAAGTATCATAACAGTTTTTTTAAATAAAAAAGGGCTTTTAAAACTATAAAATAGTTTTTTTTAACTCTTTTTTAATAAAAAACAGTTATTTTTTAATTTTAAAAAATAAAAAATGTTTTAAAAAACAGTTTAAAATACTGTTTTTTATTGAAAAAAATTAATAAATAAAAAAATATTTGTTTGATCTTTATAGCAAAGGGCAAGTTTGTCTTTTAAAAAGTAATTGGAGTGTTTTAAGAATTTTTAGAATCTTTAAGAAATAAACATGAATACAGATATGTTCAACTGAGAAATACATATGAATGCATAAAAAATAATAATCTAATAAGGTGTGAACTTGATAATTCCTTAACTTAAAAAATATATATAATTTTTCTGAAATTAACATTGAATTTAGAATTATTATAAAACCTGAATAGAACAACAATAAAAATGAAAATACAAAAAGTGAGCACAAAAGAGAGACAGTATTCATGAATGAGATAGATATAATTACAAAAATTATGTATTTGCTTTCAAATTAACAAATGCATACTTTTGATGGCAAATGAAAAAGGAGTAAAAAATTAGAGATGAAATTAAGGGTATTGTCCTTGTTTTTTGGACAAGAAACAACAGCAACGAAGAAACTGTGCAATATGAATCTGTGAATCTGATGGGAAGATGAAGGAACTTGGGCAGCTGACTTTTGATTTCTAAGATTTTAAGATGAATGTATTTGGAAGTTTTGTTAGATGAATGTATTAGGAGAGAGAACATATCAAATTAAGATTCATTGAATGATTTTAATTTAATGAATGTGTGAGACTAATATTAAGGGTATGATAGAAAATGTTAATTTAATGGGGGTAGTTTAGTACTTTGAGATTTGAAGAGGAACTTCCCTCTTTTTAAATAGTAGAGATTATCTTATTTTTAAAGGTTCGAGCTAGCGGCACCTACCCACCCTGCCCTTGCTAGAGCTCTGGTAAGGCGAGTTTGTCGGAGCTCCGAAAGTTGGTTGGGGGAGGTGGGTAATGGGTTTGTACGTGTTATTGTTTTGAGTATTTTTACGGGGTGAGAGACTTTTTGAAACAAAATAGAAAACGTTTGAACTAAACATTTATTAAAAAAATGTTCGAGACACTATTCGTCAATTGACCATTTTTTTCATTGAGAACATGCATTGTACATTGCAGTGTCCGAGTCAAAATGATATTAAAGAGTTTTTGTATATATGTAATACATATGGTTTTATCTAGTTTTTTTTTATTACTTTAACCCCTCGCAATAGTAACATATTTTGACTTAACTTCACTAAAATGAAAAATTAAACATAACCTTTTAGATTCTAATACTGTTAATTTTTTTGTTAAAAAATCGTTGTAATTCTTATTTTGACTTGGCCTCCTATGTTGTTTTGGACCAAAAATTCAATTTAGAAGTGTGAAATTCAAATTCGAAAAACATATGCATGCCGTTCAAACTTGTGATGATCATTTCACCCAAATCTGAATTGAATTTGGTTACAAAATCATTTTTTTTACTATTTTAAAACATTGGTCCTTATGGGAGGTCCTTACGGGTTAGTCCTTACTAGAGCTTGCCACTATATATATAAAAGGTCTTACCCCGTGTACAAGGCTCCATATGTCGACTGATCTTACCCCCATAATTAGAGAGCCCGCTCTCATGTCTCGAAATTTGAAGAAAAAAGTTAATTTAAATTTATCCAATATATTGTTCGATGATGAGTAACATTTTGAATACTATGTTTATAAAGAACTCGTCTTCTCTAAAGCCCCAAGGGTGAAGGGTGTTTTTGCGTGTGGCCATACTTCTTAAGCGTTTGTGTGCGGTCCCAAATATTAGAGACAAAATATTTTGTAATATGACACATGAACTTTGTTCTATAACAGTGTCGTATGTATGACACCAGGGGGGACCGACACACTATGTTATATAAGATTTTAAGAATGCAACCTAAAATTCAAAAGTTTTTAGGCCGCGCACAAAAACTAGTGTGGGGGTTAAGACCAAAGGCCCCTTTTTTTTAAACAAAATTACAAAGGAAAGAATATTAATCTGGGAAGGATGGAGTAATAAAATGTTGGGTATATGTGTGTGGGAGATATTTTTTTAATAGAAGCATCCCTCACTCTGAAATCATGAGGAGTTGACTATAATCTAACCAAGAATTTAACAATTCCCATTGGCCTGAACCTCCAAGTCAATGAATTTGGGGAAGAAAAATCTTTTAAAAATTTAAGAGGGAAATGAAGTAGCAGCACTGCAAATTAAATTGTTGACTTTTCAAAACATACCATTTCATCTTTTCCATATAACTTCCGTCTTCTGATTGAACCTACAAATTCAACTTATCCTTTCCCGTAACTGAAAGATTATCTAATCTACTTGCATTTCATTATTCTCTAGAGAAGCAATGGCAGAAGTAATTCTCTATGGTACTGCAGTTAAATTCCTGGGGGACTTTTCATCCATACCCTTTCAAGAGATCGCATCGTCTTGGAATGTGAAGAAAGATCTCAAAAAATTTGAAGCCACTCTTTCAACAATCAAGTCTGTGCTTGTGGATGCAGAGCAGCAGCAAGGGAAGAGCAATGAAGTTAAAGACTGGCTTGGAAAGCTCAAACATTCATTTTATGAGCTCGATGACATGATTGACGATTTCACAACTGAAGCCTTAAGGAAAAAGCTGAGAAGAGATAATAAGAATCACACAATTAGCAGGGTATCTGACAAATTTTTATATTCGAAATACAAGTTTGGTTTTAATTTCGGCATGAGTCACAAGATTAGAAAGATTCAAGATGCTTTAGATCAGATTTCATCAGATAGGACCAGATTCCACTTCAAGGAGAATGTTCAAGAGAGAGCATTTGAGACTAGAGAGAGGGACCAGACTCTCTCATTCGTATGTGAGTCCAAAATATTTAGGAGAGAGAGTGATAAGTAGGCAATTCTAGAAAGGGTGATGGATGGTGGAGATCAAGATAATGTTTCTATAATTCCTATTGTTGGAATTGGGGGTCTAGGAAAAACAACACTTGCTCAATTGGTTTACAATGATGAGATGGTTGAAACGCATTTTGAGTTGAAAATATGGGTGTGTGTTTCTGATGTGTTTGATGTGAAGTTGCTTGTAGAGAAGATAATAAAGTCCATCAACAATGAATGTGGAAACTTGGAGATGGATCAATTGCAAAATCGCCTCAGGAAGTGTTTGGATGGGAAGAGATACATACTCGTCTTAGACGACATATGGAATGAAAACCGTGAGAAGTGGATAAAGTTGGAGGAATTGCTGATGAGTGGTTCTAAGGGGAGTAAAATTTTGGTGACTACAAGGAGTGAAAATGTTGCTTCAATAATGGGCACTGTCTCACCTTACCACTTACAGTGTTTGTTAGAAGAGGACAGTTGGTCTTTATTTCAGCAACTGGCCTTTAAACATGAACATTTGAAGGAAAATCAAAGTCTAGTAGCAATTGGAAAGGAAATCTTACAAAAGTGTGGAGGAGTTCCACTTGCAATAAGAACAGTAGGAAGCCTTTTGTCCCTAAAAGATACAGAAATTGGGTGGTTGATTGTAAATGATGAACTTTGGGATTTCGCTCAAGATCAAAACTACATTTTACCAACTCTAAGGGTTAGTTATGACCACTTGCCATACCATTTGAGGAGATGCTTTGCATATTTCTCACTGTTCCAAAAGGACTCTTTCATTGTGAAGAGAATATTGATTCAATTATGGATGGCTCAAGGGCTCATTCACCCTTCTGAAAATGGAGAGGATATTGACGATCAGTATTTCAAGGATTTATTGTTCAGGTCCTTCTTTCAAGATGTGGAGAAAGATGATTATGGAAATGTTACAAGATGCAAAATGCATGATCTTATGCATGATCTTCCACAATTAGTTGCTGGGGTAGAGTTTTCCATAATGGATTCTACTTCAAAAAATATATCTCAAGAAACATACCACGTATCATTTTATTATGGTTTGGATTCATCATGGGAAGTTCCAACTTACTTTCTGAAAGCAAAGAAGGTTCGCACGGTGCTTTTCTATGGCAGAATAAATCACAAGGCACTAATTGCAAATTTCTTGTTCGTACGTGTGCTGGATCTACAAAGTTTTGGAATTAAGATTGTTCCGAGTTCGGTGGGAAACTTGAAGCATCTAAGATATCTAGATCTCTCATGGAATATCCATTTGAAAACACTCCCTAATTCCATTTGCAAGCTGCAAAATTTGCAGACACTAAAACTTTATAATTGTCTTGAATTAAGAGAATTTCCCGTTGACATACGGAAGCTGGTCAGCTTACGTCATCTTGAAATTAAAGGGTGTCGTACACTAAATCACATGCCAATTGGGTTGGGGAATTTGACATTCCTCCAGACATTACAACTCTTTGTTGTGGGCCACCACAATTCCATCTCTAAAAGCATCAGTGGCATTAATGAGTTAAATGGCTTAAACCAACTTAGAGGTACTTTGGCTATTACATTTCTTGACAATGTCAGAAGTATTACATCAAGATCTAAGGAGGAAACGAAGAAAGCTAACTTGAAGGCGAAAAAAGGCCTTAAGGAACTGTCATTAAAATGGGTACAAAATGATGATGAGGACGTTGATGTTATTGCCGCAACAATGGAAGACCTCCATCCACACTCAAATTTAGAAGAGTTGAACATAAAAGGGTATGGTGGGATCAAGTTTCCAAGTTGGATGATGTTTAATATGGAGTCATGTCTCCCACGCCTAGTTTAAATCATCATAGATACTTGTAAAAGATGCCAATATCTCCCATCATTTGCTCAACTCCCTTTTCTTAAGGTTCTAGAACTCAAAGCTTTAAGTTCCCTTGAGTTTATCCACAACAATAGCATTGTGTCATCTTATTCTAGTTCCGGTGGTACAATATAAGGTTTGTTATTTCCATCCCTAGTAAAACTTTCACTGTTTCAGCTGCCTCTTTTGAAGGAATGGCCTAGAGAAATAGTTGAGGCTGATTCTTTATTATTCTTTCCTCACCTTGCTAGTTTGCATATTAATAACTTCCCTAGCCTAATATCCATTCCATTTAATCCATATCTCAAAGAATTACGTTTAACATATATTGGTGAGAAGCTATTACAATCAATAACGGTGATGCAAACTGACTCTTTTCTTCCCTTTTATACACTTTCCTCGATAAAAACTATAGCCATCGACTTTTATGAAGATATGGTATCTTTACCATCAGAAGGGCTGAACAATCTCATCCCTCTCCAGGAGTTGAGTATTACACACTGTCATAAGCTAGTCCAACTACCAGAGTGTTGCGCTAAAATAGTCCTATGTTAAGCACCAAGACTATAAAACTCACTACGGAATTTTACCAAACACTTGGTGTGCGGAAAACACCCAAGACCTTGTTCCTAATGAAAACAGTGTGCAAACTCAAAACGAATCCAACAAATAATCAACAAGTAGGATAACAAGAACACACAAGCAATCAAAGCAAAGAAACAACAATAATATAACGTGGTTCACCCAAACAAGGGTTACATCCACAATGGTAGGATTTCTTCTTTCTTTGATAAATGGAGGAACCACAAGGTTACACACTCATACTCTTTATCTCTCCAAGAAAGTCACTCACAAACCAAGCACAAGAACTAATCTTTAAACAAGAAGCTCTCACTCACTTTTCTCTTTGAAAACTCACAAAATGTTCCTCTAATGCTGAAAAACAGCACTGCACTAAAAACAGAAAATAAGCTTCTATTTATAGATTTTCCTCAAAGTGACAATTTTGTAAATATCAAGAAAAATCTGTTTTTCTCCCAAAACAGCCGTGAACCAACGGGAAGCCACCGGAGAGCCAAAATACACCACAAACTCCACCTTGGCGATCCGAATGATCCAACTAAAAAACCTAGAATGAAAACCATTGAACCCGCTTGAAGATCACCCCGAAATCTACCAAGCTCAATGCGGATCCACCTAACCGATGAGCCTCTCCTCGAATTTCAACAAGAAGTGAGATTTAGAAGCTTTAGGCAATGCATAAACTTCTCCGTAGTCACAGGTTTGGTGAGGAAATCTGTTGCATTCTCATCCGTGTGCACATTCTCAATCAAAACCTCGCCGGAATTAACCCAATCCCAAACTCTATGATACCGAACATCAATATGCTTTATGCGGGCATGATACACATGATTCGTAGCCAAATGCATAGCACTTTGACTATTGCAATGAAGACGAACACTCTCTTGCTTCATCCCCAATTCACTCACCAAACTCTTTAACCAAACCGCCTCCTTTGATGCTTCCGTAAGTGCCATATACTCCGCCTCCGTGGTAGACAAAGCACTTGTCACTTGTAACATGGATCTCCAAGATACCGGCCCGCTATCAATAGTGAATACATACCCCTATGTAGATCTCCGCTTATCAAGATCCGCCGCATAATCCGAATCCACATACCCCGCAACAAACTCGGCCCCTTTCTTTCGCTCAAACACAATTACCATAGACTTGGTTACCTTTAGATACCAAAGAATCCATTTCACCGCTTTCCAATGCTCTTTTCCCGGATTCGACATGTACTTACTAACCACACCCACGACTTGGGCAATATCCGGCCTCGTGCAAACCATAGCATACATAAGGCACCCCACGGCACAAGCATACGACGTTGAAGCCATCTCCTCTAACTCATCATCCGTAGAAGGACATTGCTTTGCACACAAAGCAAAATGTGAAGCTAACGGGGTAGAAGTGGCCTTAACATCCAACATGCCAAAATTCCCGATGACATGCGAAATGTAATTTTTCTGAGATAGCCACAACTTGCCAACTTTTCTATCTCGTCTAATCTCCATACCAAGAATCTTTTGCGCCACACCAAGATCCTTCATGTAAAACTCCCGACTCAATTCCACCTTGAGCTCCGTTATCCGTGGCATGTCCCGACACGCAATGAGCATATCATCCACATAGAGCATTAACAAAACAAACGAACCATCATCAAGAACCCGAAAATATGCACAATGGTCATGATCACATCTCGTTTAACCAACCCACAACATGAAGGTATCGAACCGTAGGTACCATTGTCGTGGCGACTGTTTAAGCCCATACAATGACTTCTTAAGCCGGCACACATGATCTTCCTGTCCCACTTCCTTGAACCCCTCCGGTTGCACCATGTAAATAAGCTCCTTCAAATCATCGTGAAGAAAAGCCATTTTCACATCCATTTGCTCCAATTCCATATCGAATTGAGCAACCATTGCCAACAACACCCGTATCGAATTATGCCTCACCACCGGGGAGAAGATCTCATCATAGTCAATCCCCTCCTTTTGTGAAAACCCCTTCGCTACTAGCCTTACCTTGTACTTCGGTTCTTCTATTTTGTTAATTGCCTCTTTCTTCCTATATACCCACTTAGAGCCAACAATGTGTCGCCCCTTGGGTTTAGGAACCAACTCCCACACAGAGTTCTTTCGTAGAGCTTCCATCTCTTCCGACATAGCACCCATCCAACTCGCCTTGACATCATAATTAATGGCATCTTTGTATGTCATTGGATCACCCTCACTAGAAATGAGAGCGTAATTGACCTCTTCCCAACCAAGCCTAGATGGTGGCTTGATCTCCCTACGCTCTCTGTCACGTGCTATGGATGGAACTTGCTCCACCCGTTGAGTGTCCTCCACCTCAACCGACTCCTCTCCCAAATCATCCTCATTCGGCTCCACCTCAACCGTGTCATCACCCGACTGAGAATCACTTGAACCACTAGTAGATGCACTATCACTATCGGTGGTTGATGATCTCAAAAATATGAAAGGAATCTCGACGGTTCTAACACCACCGTCATCGATAACTTCCTAGAACTCCTTGGCCTTCAACATGGACGTCTCATCAAACCTCATATCCCGGCTAACAACTAGCTTCCTCATAGACAGATCCCAAAGCTTGAACCCTTTTACCCATTTCCCATAGCCTAGGAAAATACACCAGCGAGTTCTCAGGTCATTTTTAGTCCTCTCGTCACTAGGAATGTGAGCGTACCCCGGACATCCGAACACCCTCAAAGTAGAGTAGTCGACCTCGTGCCCCGACCATGCTTCCTTCGGACACTTCAAACCAAGAGTTCAATTTGGTGACCGATTCACCAAATACATGGCGTGATCAAGAGTCGCTGCCTAAAATGATTTCGGTAACCCAACATGAAACCTCATGCACCTTATCCTTTCCATAATGGTGCGGTTCATCCTCTCCGCCACCCCATTTTGTTGTGGAGTCTTCTTAACGATAAAGTGCCTTGTGATGCCCACATCTTTACAATACTTGAGAAACCCACCATCTCTATACTCACCCCCGTTGTCGCTCCTCAAATACTTGATCTTCTTCCCCGTTTGATTCTCCACCATGGCTTTCCACTCCTTGAACTTCTCGAAAACCTCCGATTTTTCCTTCAAGCAGTAGACCCACACTTTTCGTGAATAATCATCTATGAAAGTCACAAAGTATCTAAAGACGCCCATGGAAACAACATCCGAAGGCCCACACACGTCGGAATGAATATAGTCAAGAGTCCCTTTACTCTTGTTCGTAGATACAGTGAATTGCACTCGAGTTTGCTTCCCCATCACCCAATACTTGCAAAAACCGAACTTGCATCCGTGCACCCTTTTCAATAACTTTCGCCGATGAAGTTCTTCCATGCCTCGTTGGCTCATGTGACCAAGTCACATGTGCCACAATTGTAGCTCGTCGATTTCAGGCTCCGTGGAGACTGTCGCTCCACCCACTACCATATTTCCCTTCAATCTATAAAGATTGTTCGATAACTTTGTGCCGCGCAAAATCACCATCGATCCCCTTTTGACCTTCAAAGCCCCACCCTCGGCTTGAATCACACACCCCTTTGAATCGAGTGCGCCTAAGGAAATCAAGTTCTTTTTAAGTGCCGTAACGTGCCTCACTTCACTTAAGGTTCGGACAACCCCATCCCACATCTTTATGTGCACCGACCCGATTCCCACTACTTTGCACGTAGCATTGTTTCCCATGAGAATCTCACCATCGGTATTGGACTTGTAATCCTCAAACCATTCCCGGTTCGGACACATGTGGTATGCACATCCGGAATCTAGAATCCAACCATCAACATGATCGGCGGAAAAAAAAGTAAGAACCTCTTCGCCTTCCTCTAAAGTAGCAACACCGGCCACATCCTTAGTAACGTCTCCTTTCTTATCATCTTTCTTCCACTCCGGACAATTCCGTTTAAAGTGTCCCTTTTTATGGCACTTGAAACACTCAACCGCGCTAATGTCTCGAGATTGAGACCTTTGGAAGCCCCGGTTATTTGCACCCCTAGACTTCGACCTTCCTCTTCATCCACCACCACCAACCTTGGCTACCAAGACTTCACCTTGAGAAGATGAACTATCTCCACCGCTACCCTTTTTCTTCTTCATGGCCACGTGAGAAATGATGTCCTGCATTAAATCATTAAACTTGAGAGTAGTCTTCCCAAACATAAGTGTGGTGACAAAATGCTCATATGAATCGGGCAACGAAGCAAGCAACAACAACGCTCGATCCTCCTCGCTAAATTGAACATTAATCCGGTTCAAATCGTTGATCAAAGCATTGAAGATATTTATATGCTTCATCATATCACCGCCCTCCTTCATTTCTAACTTGAAGAGAATCTTCTTTAGAAATAATTTATTTGACAAAGACTTGCCCAAATAAATCTCCTCCAATTGATCCCACATGCCCTTAGCCGTAGTTTTCGATATCACGTGATTGAGCACATCATCCGTGATATAAATTTCAATTGAAGAAATTACCCTTTGATCAATATCGCTCCATTCGACTTCGGTCATATCCACCGGACGCTTCTCTATACCCACCAATGCTATAACCAACCGTTGTTGAACAAGAACACCCCGCATCCTTCTTTGCCACAAGCCAAAATTAATTTTCTCATCAAAAGGTTTTATCTCAAACTTCATTGAGCCTTCGGATCCATAACTAGGATCCCACTTCTTAGAGCCTCCGCTTGTATAAGTTGATTCGAGAGTACGCGACACCTCCTCCGCCATTTGGAACAAATTCTAGAACTTTTGCCAATATCACTCAAATTGATTCAAGCCGAACCAAAATACCGAGCAAACCAAGCAACCAAAGCTCTGATACCACTTGTTGCGTTAAAACAGTCCTATGTTAAGCACCAAAACCATAAAACTCACTTCGTAATTTTACCAAACACTTGGTGTGCGGAAAACACCCAAGACCTTGTTCCTAATGGAAACCAAGTGTGCAAACTCAAAATGAATCCGACAAACAATCAACAAGTAGGATAATAAGAACACACAAGCAATCAAAGCAAAGAAACAACAACAATATAACGTGGTTCACCCAAACAAGGGTTACATCCACAATGGTAGGATTTCTTCTTTCTTTGATAAATGGAGGAACCATAAGGTTACACACTCATACTCTTTACCTCTCCAAGAAAGTCACTCACAAACCAAGCACAAGAACTAATCTTTAAACAAGAAGCTCTCACTCACTTTTCTCTTTGAAAACTCACAAAATGTTCCTCTAAAGCTGAAAAATAGCATTGCACTAAAAACAGAAAATAAGCTTCTATTTATAGATTTTCCTCAAAGTGACAATTTTGTAAATATCAAGAAAAATCCGTTTTTCTCACAAAACAGCCGTGAACCAACAGGAAGCCACCGCAGAGCCAAAATACACCACACAGAGGACTTAAGAGGCTTTACTTCTCTCCGGTTTCTTCATATTAATGTCTACAATAGCCTAAGTTCTTTGTCACGAGGAATTTCACGCCTCACTTGCCTCCAAAAGTTAATAATATCAAATTGCGTAACTTTTGATTAGCTAGATGATGATCGTAGCTTGAAAGGTCTTGTGAGTCTTCGGGTTTTGAAATTTTTAGTGCTTCCAAAGATGGTATGTCTTCCACATGGGATTCAACACCTGACCACACTACAAGAGCTACATATTATCAGCTGTTGTAATTTGGTGACTTTACCAGATTGGATCGAAAAACTTGAATCACTTAGGAAACTTTGGATCACAGGCTGTCACAAGTTGAAGTCTCTGCCTGACAGCATTCATTGCCTCACTGGATTAGAAGAACTGCTTTTTCTCGAGCCAAATATTAAGCTTTAAGCTTACCTCATCAGGTTTGTCTTTCCTCTCATAAGTGGTTTGACAAGATTTTTAGTGTGGATGTTTAATTATCTTCTTTGGTTGAGGTTGAAGGGTTCTCATATTTGAATCTTATGGTTTCACAGTTAATTCGGTGGAGCACATGTTACTGAAGAGAATAAAGGGAAGTGCTCAAGATGAGTGTGTGTGTTTCAGTTTTTAATTGGATTGGTATTTCTACAGACATTTAATGGTTCATACCATTATAATGGTAATACTCTCCCTCTCTCAAACATTAAGATATGCTTTTCATTGTTTCTTAACTCTCTATATCCCTTGCAACTTCTATACATGAACTTTTGTACGGTACATGGTGGGTTTGTGATTCTCTTATTTTTCTGAATGCTCTACGCAAACGTTTTATTTGTCAATAAAGGCATATTTACTAATTCATCACTATAAATATATGTAGTGTTGTATGTACCCCCCAAAACCAAATGTCATGGAAATGGTCCATGACCCTTTGAAAACTTTCATAGTTTCCTCAAAATTGACTTGGTTAAGTCTCAAATGTTGTTGAAATTATTGAATAGTATTCATATTTCAAGAACCTCTCGAGAAGTAAGGGGTTGTCACCTCGAAGAGGTAAGAAATTTGAGGAAGCTGAAGCAGATGGGTTTCTACTACATTTGCTGTCATACTATCAAAACATTACTTGAAGTTAAAATTCTAAACTATGCGAGAAAGCCATTAGAATTTATGGAAAATAAGAGAAACGTATCTGACCCTTTGTATAAAAAAGCAAATTCTATCAAAATAAACAAATCTTATCAAATCAGTCACAGAAAGTGTAAGTGAATCCATTAGGATGGTCATAAAGTTTCCGTAACTGTGGTATGCAATCGAATATGGAGTAATACTAATTTTACTTAATCAGAAATATGGATGTAGAACAGATATGAATGAATCCATGGGACACACCGAGTCGTTTATATGTTGAAATTAGGATCCAAAAGATTTGTTATTAGTCCATCATATGTGATGTTGTGAGTGGCAACATTTAACATAATGTAAAGAAAACTTCACAAGTCTTGGTACTTTAGTTCTATTGAGTTCTGTTTCCTTGTGATACAAATTTCTCTTGTGGTTATGTTTGATTTGTACTACATATTTATTTTATAATAAATACTTCTTTTACTTCCATCATTTATTCATTTCCTGTGAAAGTAACTCTCACTCCTAATATATTGGATTACATGGGAAACCATAGAAATAGGAGAACATCTCACCAAGTATTCCATCTTTTCTCTTTAAATAGATGTTTGACATCCAAAATGTCTGTTGATTAGTATTTTTCTCTAGAGTTTGAGCCCCACACATTTAGGCATAACTCTGCCTTTAGTCCCACAATTTCATTTATACACCTTAGGCCCCTTAAAGTGCACAAAATGCGCTAGAATCATGAAATATTCTAAAAAATATCATTATAATGTTTTTGACTTTTGGGGTCAAGGATGTGTAAACAAAAATTGGGGAGACCAATGAAAGTTGGCGGGGATTAACTATTAAGTTTCAACATCACAATCCATATGATGTCATTGCTTATATATATTACATTAGTGGTAAATTAGTGTGTGTTAAGTCATTGCTTACATATATTTCACTAGTGATAAATTAGTGTGTGTTAGGTAGAATAGTGTGGTTGTAATTTTTCCTTACTTGTTTAATGTGTGGCCTAAAATGTATTTGCCATGCTATAGATATTCCATGTCCTATGATTGTATAATTATCCAAGAAGAAGTAAAACATAAGGCAATTAGCATTTGTATCTTAGTTTGAGTGTAGTAGTTTGTGAGTTAGTCTTTTTTAAGTGTTTTGAAAGAGTGGTTTAGTGAGTACTTCCTTATAATCATTTCTTGCGAATATTAGAGTTTTGTACTCGTTATTCTCAATAATTGGTATCAAAGCGGGACGGTTGTGTACCAGTATTTTTGGAGTGAGTTTTCTTGAGTTGTGAGAAATTCGTATTCTGCAAGTTTGTATCTTGAAATTAGGCTTGTTTGGTATTATTAAAAATTTACCGACACGATGGGTGATCTTCAAGTAGTTGGAGGAATCAAGAAGCTCAACAACCAAAATTACAACATGTGGGCGACATGTATGACGTCTTATATGCAAGGACAAGACCTGTGGGAGGTCGTTGGCGGTAGTGAAGTTATACAATCGGAGGTTGATGATGCTAATGGCACTTTGCAAAAATAGAAGATTAAAGCGGGCAAAACGATGTTTGCCTTAAAGACCATAATTGAAGAAGAAATGTTGGACCACATCCGGGATGCCAAAACACCGAAAGAAGCATGGGAAACTTTCACTACACTTTTTCAAAGAAGAAAGACACAAGACTACAACTTCTCGAGAACGAGCTGCTATCGATGGCGCAACGCGACATGACTATCACCAAGTACTTTCACAAGGTGAAGAAAATATGCCACCAAATTTCAAATTTAGATCCAACAGCTGCTATTGGTGAAACCAAGATAAAAAGAATAATTATCCATGGTTTGAGGTCCGAATATCGAAGTTTTGTTGCTTCTGTACAAGGATGGCCAACTCAACCCTTACTTGCTGAGTTTAAAAATTTTCTTTCCAGTCAAGAAGCTATGGCTAAGCAAATGGGAGGAGTCTCGCTGAAGGGTGAGGAGAAAGCGCTCTACACCAATAAAAGCAAAGGCTACTTCAAGCAAAACTTCAGAGGCGGATATAAAAAGGATGATGACAAGGCAAAAAGTCATCAAGGAGAAGGAGGTTCTCGTCCAGGGGGAGATTCAAAGAATAGTGGCTACGGTAAAAGATTTGAGGGCAAATGTTACAACTGCAGCAAGAAGGGACATATGGCAAAAGATTGTTGGTCCAAAAAAAGGCCCATTAAGAGCAATGCTGCTACTTCCAATTCAAAGGAGAGAAGCAAAGATGATTGGGATGCTGAAGCATATTTTGCTGTGGAAGAGGAGGAGTTAGCTGTCACAGTCTCGACAGCTGAGCAGATCGACTACGAGAATGATTAGATCGTCGACTCAGGCTGCTCAAATCACATGGCGGGTTATAAACAGAAGTTACAGAGCCTGTCAAAATACAAGGGAAGTAGAGTTGTGGTAACAACCAACAACTCAAGGCTACCAATAGCTCATATCGATAAGACGACAGTAGCACCTCAATACAGTTCTAACCAGGTGCCGCTTCAAAATGTCTACCATGTTCCGAGTATGAGGAATTTTTTTTTTAGTGGCACAGTTAACATCATCAGGCCACTTTGTCTTGTTTGGTCCACAAGATGTGAAGGTATATCATGACCACAAGATATCAGGAATGCCAACAATGGAGGGATGACTATTGGAGTCAGTCTACGTGATGTCAGTAGAGTCTGCATATGTAGATAGGACAAGAAAAAATGAGACAGCAGATTTATGGCACATGCGATTGGGCCATGTTAGCTATTCTAAGCTAAGCGTGATGATGAAGAAATCGATGCTCAAGGGACTTCCACAAATTAATGTGAGGACAGACACGGTTTGTGCGGGATGCCAGTATGGTAAAGCAAATCAATTACCATACGAGGAATCAAAGTTTAGAGCAAAAAAACCATTAGAGTTAGTTCACTCTGATGTGTTCGGACCAGTCAAGCAGCCTTCAGTTCGTGGGATGGGGTATATGGTAATGTTTATTGATGACTTCTCCAGGTATGGGTGAGTTTTCTTTATGAAAGAAAAATCTGACACGTTCTCAAAGTTTAAAGAGTTCAGAGAGACGATTGAAGGAGAAGTGCGGAAGAAGATTATTTGTCTACGCACAGATAATGGAGGAAAATATACCTCAAATTAGTTTTTCCAGTATCTACGAGACTGTAGAATACGTCATCAATTTACTTGTGTCAACACCCCGAACAGAATGGAGTATCAGAGAGAAAGAATCGACATCTTGTAGAAGTTTTTCGGAGTATGCTACATGCTAAGAATGTACCGGGAAGATTTTGGGCTGAAGCTATGAGAACTGCAACCCATGTGATTAACAAAATTCCTCAACTAAGGTTAGAGTTTGTTTCACCCTTTGAGAAATTATGGGATATGAAACCTACGATTAGTTTCTTTCGAGTATTCGGCTGTGTATGCTATGTATTTATTCCTAACCATCTACGTAGCAAGTTTGACAAGAAAGCCGTCAAATGTATCTTTGTGGGACACGAAAGCCAGAGGAAAGGGGTGAAAATGTTGCGATCCTATGACTGGAAGGTGTTACACATCACGAGAAGGAGGTGTTATCAAACTCGAAGGAATTTGAAGAGAAACTACAACAGAAAATGGGAGAGCAGACTCCTTAAGTCCTATTAAGCTCACACGAAGTTGAAGATTCATATGATGATGATAATATCGAGCAAGAAGTAACTCAGAATCCTTGGCAAACTGGTGTATATTACCAACGAGATGAAGAAGGTGGACCTAATGAAATAAAAGTATCCACTCCACAATTACAACTCAGGATGTCAACAAGAATCAGAAAGCCAAATCCCAAATATGCCAATGCAGCCATAGAAGAAGAAGCAAGTGTAAAAGAACCTGACAAGTTTGAAAACTTTCGTCGTCAGTTCGGCATGGTGAAAGGATTGAGAGTAGATGTTGAGGGGGAGTATTAAGTTTCAACGTCACAATCCATATGATGTCATTGCTTACATACATTGCATTAGTGGTAAATTAGTGTGTGTTATGTCATTGCTTACATATATTTCATTAGTGATAAATTAGTGTGAGTTAGGTAGAAAAGTGTGGTTGTAATTTTTCCTTACTTGTTTAATGTGTGGCCTAAAATGTATTTGCCATGCTATAAATACCACATGTCCTATGCTTGTATATCATCCAAGAAGAAGTAAAACAGTAAGGCAATTAGCATTTGTATCTTAGTTTGAGTGTAGTAGTTTGTGAGTTAGTCTTCTTTAAGTGTTTTGAAAGAGTGGTTTAGTGAGTACTTCCTTATAATCATTTCTTGCAAATATTAGAGTTTTGTACTCATTATTCTCAACATCAACTCCAAATAACCCATGTTTATGCAGGTTTGCTTGTTTTACCATGGTCACCAAAATTACCACTCATTCTCCCAGTACGATTTGAAGATGCTGCTATATTTTATCACTTTTTTAATACTAAAAAGTGACGTAAACTACACGTCAAATGACTATAAAGAAATACCAAACCCTAATTTTAGAGAGACTCAAAATTATCTTATATTTCAAGAATGACAACAGTCCCCTACAAATGAAGATCATGGGGTATTTAAAGGGGGGAGTAGCTTAGGCTCCAAGCAATTACCTATTTACAAATATACCCCTATTAGCCCTTTGCTACTTCCTTCCCTAATTACCAAGCAACTATTTACTAAAAGAAAATACAATCATATGAAGAAACTAAAAAAAATAACAAAAATGCTACGGAATCCTAAAAATGGCCCAAAAAACTTCTAATTCCCATCATTCTCCCCATCTTTGAAAAAGCTCGTCCTCGAGCTTGAAAAATTTGGAGACTCATGTGAAAATTCCAAAAAATTGTGCCAATACTTGAGGGGGGCCAAAAAAAATTCTGAAAATTGAGGAAGAGGCCACCCTTTAATTTTCTTCTTATTCCTTCTTTTCTTCACGCAAACAAGATCTAAAAGCTTCCTTCTGGGTCAAAAACCAAATTTGGGATGTCAAACCCTAGTTCTTGAATTTGTTGGAGGGTTTTCTTGAGGTCGAAAAAATAAGACAGCTGTTCGGTAGGATAATCAATAGTTTTGCGAGCCTTTCCAGGGTCAAAATGATCCCGATGTGTCTTTTGGCCTATGGTTTCACCCCTTATAGAAGCTTTCTGGGATCCTATAGTGTCGGCTGGACAACAAGTGTTACCGGGGGTAGGTTTGGGTTATGTAAGGACACAAATTTCCAACTGTGTCCCTTGTTGTTTTGGCTCAATTCTGGACAAAAATGTGTGAGTCATAGGATAGAATACTTGACCATCCTTCAAGTGATATGTTTCTACGTCATCAAATATCATATTCCATAGTCTCTAAAGGTATGAATGCATTTCTATATCTATATAGGGAGACTTGGAATAAGTTTATATTGGGTGTACTTTTATTTTAAATTTAGGTTTGTTTTCAGAAGGTTTCTTTAAAACTATAAAATAAAGTTTTTGGGCTAAAAATGAAATTTTAAGCTTTTTGTCTCTTCGTTCGAAATTTTTGGTTTTCCAACTACTTTCCACTAGAACTTCGTTAGATAGTTCGTTCGAACGATATGTCGTTCGAACGAGATTTCTGCGGGAAGAGTTTTTGGCTGTTTTTTGGCGACTTTGTCCCACTATTCTTTGACAGAATTTAATGACTTCGGGAACAAAATTTTTCTAAGAACTTTTTCCATCTCTTAGTGAGTTTTTGAGAGCTTAATTCATTAATAAAAAGTTCCCTTGGTGTTTGTTATTTAAATTGATTTATTCAAAGAACAAAACCAAGTTTACACCCAATAAACAATGTTTTAATCCAAGTTTCTATCTATATATATACATCTTGCTTGGAGAGTTTATTTTGGCACCGGATTCATCTCTACCATAAAAGAGAGTTTGGGTTTGCTTCTACATCCCATAAAAGAAGAAGCTTGTTTGCTGCGGCATACCCACTTGGAGAAAGGCTCCTTGTTCGGGTGACGGTGTCCAAAAAAAGTCTGATCGGTGGATTCCGAGACTGCGGTGGAGTTCCGTAGTTATTCGCTAGGCAGAGGTAGTTACAAGAAGACGCATCGGGTCTTGAAGGAGTCGAGTCGAGTGTTTTAAGTCATCTTGCTTGTAATTGTAAATTCCATACTTAGTGAATTTGAGGCTAGGGTCGTCCGAGGTTTTTCCCGTTGTGGGTTTTTCCTCGTACATCGCGACATAGTGGTTTGTGTTTATTTTATCTTGCTATATCACCTAGATGCATGCTTAGGGTTAAAAGATAAAATTAGTTGAAATCACTACTCATCTTTAATTTGGTGCTAATTAATATCTTGGGTAAAATTAAAAGTTAATTTAATTCAATTCGTTACTTTAATTTGATAAAATTTGGTTTGGCCTAAATTTGCTAAAATGGATTAAATATTTTGTTAGGAAAATTTCTAGGACTTGGGTTAAATTTCTTTTGGGCTATAAGTTAAATATTCACAAGTTTGTTTTAAAGTGCAATTTTTAATTTTGAGAAAATTAAAATCTGGTTTAGTTTAATTTTAATTTTGGAAGAATTAAAATTGTAATATTTTAATTGTGAATCTTGCATAGTATAGTCCATTTAATTGAACCATCTCACTTTCGCATCTCTAAAAGGAATTTACTTTTTGTAGTAAAGACTTTAAAATGGGGGGTCCTATCGTTTTCAAATTGGTATCAGAGCAGGAGCGCTAATTTATCGCGCCAAAGATCCGTTTTTCGACTTTTATAATTTTTGTGCTCCTTGCATTTTTAGGTGGTTCATTTTTTTACTCATTCTCATTTTTTTTTTGTATCTCTCGA